>JANBTM010000034.1:27189-57448 GCA_027578695.1 Coemansia sp. RSA 1365 | reverse complement strand
ACATGCTGAGGAGTGCTCCATTGGACATGCCAAAAGCATGGCCAATAATGGATCGAGTCTGGCACTGAATGTCACACAAGTGTGGCGCTCGAGTGCGTGTGTGCAGGTCACGTGACACATTACATTATTTTTGGCATTTGACGCCAGACGTTTCTATTTACTTTTATTATTTATTACTTACTAATGAAACACATCTTTACTCAATAGTTGTAATACTGAAAGTGCATTGGAGAGGTGCTTACACAAAGTTTTATTACTAAGAACTGAGGAAAATAAACCCCCTATATGTAGGGTTTACCTACTAATTGTAGAATCTTGATGCATCCTGCTGATCGATCAATGCACGTGACATAGTGGATTTTATAGAAAAGCTGCTATAAAAACGATCATGTGTAAAATTTGATTACACATCCTGTTTAGGGAGCAATCATATGCTCTCTTATAGTTGCTTAGTTTTTTGAGATAATCCATCATCACCTTGTTCATCATCTTCTTCTTGTTCATCTTGTTCATCATTTTCTTCTTGTTCATCACCATTATCATCATCATCATCATCATCTTCTTCTTCTTCTTCTTCATCATCATCTTCATCTTCAACTCGTCTAACACCATCACTATCATATCTACTATCAAATTCATTATAATCAGAATCATACTTATCGCCATTTTCATCTTCAGTGGTATCATATATGTTTAATGAACGAGACCTATAGCTTTCTTGAGGCGTATGCTGTTGATCATCGCTGGGCTTATCCATCTTGTATATTTAGCTTGATTAAAGAAGAATGAGAAATATTGGACAAACTGTATTGAAGTGAAGTGAGGGGGAAAACAAGACGAGGAAAAAGCATGCTTTTTTATATTCGAGTTGTACCGGCAGGATTTTATTTTTCTTCAACTGTCACTTGAATTTGAATAGCCGAATTCACAAGTCCACATGTGCAGACTTTAAAAACATTTATTGTGCAGTGTTTGTAGGCTCCAATAGACATCCATTGTTTTTACTGTTCGTGTGAAAGATTTGAAAGTAGGAATGGTACACTTCTTTGAAAATCTCGAAGTCTGTGATGACCGGGTTGAGTGTTCTTTACCATTGGTCGATTTGCAAGCGTGTTGAGACTGCGGGCATTTACTTAGCAGTATTTTTTTCGCTAATAATTTTTATCCCGAGCATTCCACGTGCGTTTTTCAAAGATTCCATTGTAATTTATTGCCACATTATTTTGTTGTTTTCTTTGCATACTTGCCGTGTTCTAGAGAATAAACGTGCATTAATCCCACGCCATCCACAACATATAGCAGGAAATAGGTATGTAGAAGTATTTATTTGACAACATGTATACATAAAGACTAGCAAAACCAAATCTTGCGACATGAATGCATATCATTTTAAAATACCGTGTCTTTATACCTCCGCATAAGCGCACAGAGTAGCACTTATGAGACGATGGTGGAAGCGGTGTCAGCGCTGCTACAAATTGGAAAAAGATGATACAAAATGCAATGCAACAGCACGGCAGGTATAACAATGTGATATGGTTTGGTTAGCAAAAGGCGGTTCTGACGACTAAAGTCCAGCAAGGCAACGCACGCCATCTGAATACACAGCAAAGAGAATTGGACAGCAGAGAAAATGGTCGGCACAGAGTGCAGCCATCCTATTCTGCTGTTATTTTGCCAAAGTAATCTCTTTGCAGCAATATCAGACAGCGCTCTCCAGACACATACAAGATAAAGGTCTGTTGAGAGGAGAGGAAAACGCCCCACAGCCAACAGGCAGTGCAAGACGTCCCCCGTTTGCCAAACCAGCACAATGTCCACACAGCATAAGCATATGGCTGCGGGTAGTGAGGTTATTAACATAGCGCTAGTTAGCGATACTTACTACTCCCATGAAGCAGGCAGCTGGCCAGAGGTCTTGTAGTAGCGAACCAAACGCTGAATACGCGACTCAATCAGAATAAGACGGTACTTGGCATCGTTATCCTTGCGGTTGCGCTCAAGATGCTTGCGAACAGAGACAGCCTTCTTGATAAGGAAGTACAGGTCCTCAGGAATTTCAGGAGCCAGACCGTTAGCGCGCAGAATACGCACAACCTTGGTTCCGGTAATAGCGGATACTAGCGGAATACCCTGTGAGTCACGCAGCAGAACGCCAATCTGAGAAGGATTGGTACCCTTACGAGCAAGCTTGCAGATCTGCTCGCAGACGTCCTCGGGTGTGGCCTTGACCCACGAAGGAGGAGTACGACGGTAAGGAATGGCGGACTTGCTGATGCCCTTGCCGGGAGTATACATGCGACCCATTTTTTAGTTGAAGAGATTAGACTGGCACGAATTCTGTGGTGCAACTAAGCAGCTGAAGAAACGAGATTTGCGAAAAGAGGAAGATTCACTGTACGTTTTCGCCAGCCCTTGCACTCGCTTTTATTTGAGCTTGAGAAAATTTTTTCACAGACTACCCCAGATACTTTCGACTCGCACAGTTCCTGTACCAAACGAGTCGATGAGCCGCACATGATATGCTAATTAGGAGGGTCGGCCAATCGTGATGAACCCCTCCATCAGGGAGGCTTTCCAGGCAGCTGGCAAGTTTGTTTACGAAAAATTCAAAGGTGGCAGCGGACCTTAGTTTTACTTCAACACTTTCGTATGCTTGTAATAAATTCCACGCTTTATTTTCTTACACAATGGCAAACACAAAGAGTGCCTATCAATATCCAGTAAACGGCGCAGCACAGCACAACTATTACACCACTAACGACAGACGGCATGACAAATACTCAGGAGTTCGTAGTATGGTGCCACAACAGAGTAAGCCCACCAGCAGTCGAGCGGTGGGCACACATAGAGAAGCAAATGGCCGAGTTTATCGGAACGGCTTTGATAGCGATGAAGGCATAGGAGAGGCTGATATCGACAGTGACGACCCCACAAACACTGCAATGTTTCTGGACGAAAGTGAGGAAAATGAGCTAGTTAATGTTGTGCCTGGGACACCGCTGGCATTTAAGAAGCTAGGCCAGATGACTGTTAAATCTATTACACGGCAGCGGGACAGTCAGACGCCAGGGCGGCCACAGATTGGATTCAGCACTGGAAGGCAGCAAGTGGACGACAATGGCAGCACGAGTAGGAACCCTCGCAATGATAACATAGAATCTCCTACAAAGAAGAGCAAAAAGAGACATGCGAGCTTATTGGACACAGCGATACCCATGTTGACTCCAGCAGGAGCGGGGCGTGAGAGTTCAAAGCAGCGTCAGGGGTCGGAGGAGACGGCACCGCTTTCAGTTCTCCGGCTTCGTTCATCACGGCGTGCGGGCGACATACTCAACACAATTAAACGCACATCTCCAAAGCCGAAAGCTGTAGAACAGAAAAGTGCTGCAGATGGCAGTGCGCTATTGATGGACTTTGGTACAGTCGCGCAACAGCAAATGTCAAGCACCGGATCTGTGTTTGGCAGGGACCAGCCGTCAGCACCTGTTATGTCAAAGCTAACCTACATCAAGGGACCACCACAGTCAAGCCAGTCCGCCGCACGCAAGGGCAATGAGCGGAAGATAAGGGAAGGGAAGGAAGTGGACGTGTGCAAGACGCCAGAGTCTAAACGCCGCCATCCCAGGAACGATACGCCTTACAATATGCTACGTCCACTTTCCGAAAAGTCAAACGAATCGAATGCCAGCAAATACACAGAGTTAGAAATCGTTGATGGAGCAGCTATTAACGGGTTGCAGGGATCAGCACCATCAAATCAGAATATGCACACACCAGAAAAGCAGGGTCTGACAAACGCTGATGCGCCAACGCCGATGACGGACTGCAGGAAGCGTATCCAAAGTCTGCGGAACTACTTTAACTCGTCTACCAACAATGCGATAGCAGGCGGGGCATTGGATGAAAAGAAGATGACGCCGGTGCCACCGAAACACAGCAGTAACCTTCTAATAAGCTTTGACACGGTAGATCGTCAGAAGAGTGATAGTTCTGCACCTTTATTATCAGAGCTTTCGCAAATTAGCTCAATTAGGAACGCTGACGACGACATTGACCTGCTTCAGTTGTCTCCTTCGCCAATACGCTCAGTTCAAATTGCAGAAGGTGGTGCCGGCGGTCTGGATTACGACTTGGGCGATGCTTCTGCTTCATCGCTGCTTCTCAGCTACACCAGTCGACAACATGACCCGAGAGACCTTAACAAGCCAATTCCATTTGTACTCAATCAGGAAGAGATTGCGCAGCAGGAACGCCAGCGGGCTGGTGGACGTGCAAATCTCATCGACCTGTCATTCCGTCTCAACTCGTCGATCAATGCGCTGAACCATGGGCTGAGGGAGCAGCTGGCGCGCAAGGATGCCAGCCACGATGACCGTGGACATATGGACAAGGCTGCGGATGAGATAAGCAAGACAGGCGCTGAGCTGAACCAAAGCATTGCTTCACTGACTGGACACAGGGAAACCGCGGTTGTTGTCAGTCCTGGGGCGGCATCTGCGACACAGAGTGAGCTTGAGGGGCAGGTGGAGACGCTGCGCAAGACGATGGAGGAGACTAAAGCAATTGTGTTTGCAATCCAAGGCGAGCTTGACCAGCAGCGGCAAAGCAGTGTGTCGGAGGATACCAAGCTGGATGACATTGCTCGATTACTTGGCGCGCTGGACATGCGTCTCCACATGATTGAAGACCGACAGCGGTTTGAGCAGGGGGTTGGAACGTCAGCAGGGGGTACTGGATCGCCGCAGCGTGCAAATGCAGGGTCCACCAAAGTTCATACAAATGGCACCCATGGCAATGACATGGTCAGCCGCATTGGCCAGTTTGTTGTGGACTGGCTGAGCCGTTACCCGTTGATGCTTATTGGCGGGCTGTTTATCATCCTTGTCTCTGAGCTCATGGTTATCGGCGGAATCAAACCCGACGTGCATAGGGTGCGCGGGCTTGGCATGTATGCGCTGAACGAGGTCAAACGGCATATTAGCGTTCCAGAGCCGCCATCATGAACAATAATTATATCTTTATTTCTGTTTGTATGTGAGAACAAAGCTGCATTGTAATGTTTTAAGAACGGAAGTGGACTACAGAAGTGTGTAGTTGGTTTACCCGAGTGATGACTGAAGGTAGCGGCAGATGACAGCATACACGCGGGTGCACAGATTTGTGCATGTCTGAACGGCCTGGTCGGTTTGTTCGAGTGTGGACTTGCCGTGCTGCAGAATGTACGTGATCTCGTCGGCGCTGGGCATAAAGGCGATCAGGACCGAGCAGGATGAGACATCCTCCTCGGCTTGGGTGCAGTCTGCCACCCACTGTGATCCCCTGAGTCCCATTGAGCACGCCGCTACGCTGTCGTACATTTCTATTCCAGCATCAGCCAAGGCAGCAGAAATGCAATTAATTGCAGCAGCTATTGTCGCAGCCCTGCCATCGCTCTCAATAACTGTGACAAAAGCATCAATGCAAGCCTTAGGATATGCCTCCACACGGATTGCTGGCGCAATAGCGTGCTCCAACATAAGCGAGATTTCCTTCTCATCTGCAGCCTTAACATGCGAGCGCTTCTTCCAGCTACACGAGAACGGCGCGTACCTAAAATCACAATCAAAGCTACCCATGCGCGCATTGCTTTTGCGACCTTGTCGTGGTCCATACACTGCACAGCTAATACGAATATTTCCCTGTTCGTAGAAAGCAGACCCTGAAGCGGCTGATGCTGTTGCTGACAACGATAGCTCTGATTCCTGTGCTGATAGTGGCCCGGTTTTCATAAATATCGGTCGCACCTGATCTAGCGTCCGTTTATCCTCCCTGCCGTTGGCAAAGGGCTCGGTTGTGTCTGCACTGGTGTACAGAGGCTCGACGCTACGTGCTGGCCCATTTACTCTTCTTCGGTCGACGACGTTTGTGGACATTATAATAAGGCAAAAACAATATATGCTTTATGTGTACAAAGTGTAGACAACTCTGATGATGCCTCAAATCAAAAAAGAAGAGAGAGTGGGTAAGCTTTAAGCGAGAATTTTTTTTTCATAGCACCAGCTTTTCTTTTTCTCCTCAAAAAAAAATACAAGAACCTACACTTTTTTTTTTCAAACGCTTTCAGACTTCGATTCAACTTGCCAATCAGCGTGTACTTCACTTGCTTGGACTCTGATAGTATTTTGGAATCTTTTAACAGAACAGAAACTAGCACAATAACTCTTCATTTGCAAGTATATTCTCTGTTTCACAACAAACAGCTTAAATTGTAAGTACATGCTCCAAGAAGAGCAAGCTTACGAATTACTATTTAATAATACTATATGGTGTATGTCTTGTAGCCAAGTGCTAACGTTCTCTGAGCTTGACATTTGTCTGCATTCTTGTTTGCTTGTACATCCAGTAGAGAATAAACACCGTAATGACAGACGTACAGACAGCGGAAGGCAGTGGTGCGCAGGAGGTGCGTACGGTTCTCACAGACCCAGAAGACTACAACGCCGTGCATCAACTCAACTCGCAGTGGACGTTGTGGTTTGACAACCCTAGCAAGCGTACCAGCACGTCAACGTGGACAGCAAACCTTAAGGAGATTGTGACGATGAATACGGTTGAAGAATTCTGGGGAGTGTACAACTCGGTTGCGATAGCATCAGATTTGCCAAACGGCTCCAATTACCATCTGTTCCGCAAGGGCGTCAGGCCAATGTGGGAGGACAAGGCCAACACGAATGGAGGAAAGTGGGGTTGTCTGTTCCAACGGTCCATCGGTGAGAAAGTCAACGAACATTGGTTGCATACTCTGTTGGCGTGCATAGGCGAGACCTTTGATGCTAGTCCAGATGTCTGTGGTGTGGTGTTTTCTAACCGCAAGAACTGCTTCCGCATTGCCGTCTGGACGCGCAATGCATCTGACAAGGAGGCTTGTGAGACCATTGGCCGTCATCTGAAGACTGTTCTGGGTATTAGCCACACACTAGATTATATACCCCATAGCGACAGCGGAAAGGGTTCTTCCAATATCCTATACACAGTGTAGGATGTTGTACTGTCAATTGTCGATGCCTCTGAACTGACTGCTCGCATATGTTGACAAGCAACGCTGGGATTGTTTTTCTTTTTTCTACACCTTTGGCGTTTATTGCTACCGAATAAATATGCTTGTAGCAAAGATTTTGCAGATGACTGCTATGCTAGCTACTGTTGCCTACTTTTGATCTACGGCAGCGGCACATTAGACGCCAAGCATTTCCTGGAAAACAGTCTAGTGCCAGACTTACTTACTTTTCAATCTTACAAGTGCACCTTACCCTTCTTCGATCCTGCTCAGCTCAAAAATTTTCCAACTTTTCTTCCCTTAGTCGCCCACCGTCTGTCAGCTTCTCTTTTATTCTTCTCTGCCCGAATCTCAACACTTGTATTTCGCATTCAGTGTTTATCTGCAGACGGCTCAGCAATATCGCGTGATATTTTAAACGTGTTCTTTAAACCACCACGAAAAGCCTTTTTTATCTTTGAATTCGACCTCCGTTTCTGAGTACGCTGTGATGAATGCTAGGCCAATGATATACGCTGCCACTGGTTCCTTAACCACATGCTGGTCGCTGGGGTATG
Source organism: Coemansia sp. RSA 1365 (assembly GCA_027578695.1). Taxonomy (NCBI): domain Eukaryota; kingdom Fungi; phylum Kickxellomycota; class Kickxellomycetes; order Kickxellales; family Kickxellaceae; genus Coemansia; species Coemansia sp. RSA 1365. Next base: position 49,852 of record JANBTM010000034.1, on the reverse strand, counting down.
GCGGTACGATGTGTGTCTCTGGGTCCAGACACGGCCGATCTGCGCTGTCTGTGCTCTGCAGTGCGGGGAGCAGGCTGTCCATTACCACAAGCACAATAAGTAAACCTGTTGGCGCACGTGCTTATTTGCGCTCAGCCAATCAGCTCCTGGGTTCCAGCCAACAGCCAGTGGAATCATTTACTAGTCTTGGCGGAAGAAGGCTGGCTTTTTCAGGCCCTCATCAGCCCCTTCAACCCTTCATTGCACGCTCTTGTTTGTCCGCAACGCCAATTAGCTTCTCCTCAGTAGTCACCAAGCGCGGCTTTGCAGCGACAACTACACCCACCTCTACTGCCGTTTTTGGAGCGAAGACGGGTACCGGTCCACATCAGACTACATACGTTAAAATGCCACATTATGAAATCACAATGGCCGACGGTGGCAACAGTGGACTCTACAGCCCAGGCACACCCACGTCAGTTACATCAATGTCATCAGTTGGGTCTACCATAAGTGCACGAAGCATGAGTACTGGTCGCGAACAGTCAGACAGCGAAAGTGATTTAGAGAAAGGGAGTAAGAAGCCAAACCCTGAGGCAGAGGGAGGCAAGAAGCCAAGCCGATTCCGCGTGCTGATGCAGCAGTACGGTCGTGTTGCCATAGTAATGTACTTGCTTGTGACAGCAGTTGACCTAGCGTTGTGTGTGTGGGCTGTGTGGCTGGGCGGAGATGGTCTGGTTTATACAATCAACTCGTACTTGGGCCAATACATCACACGTCTGCAAAAGGCTGCTCAGAAAATGGAGGAGGGTCATGCCAGTGGTACAGATAAATGGGCGACAATTATACTGGTCGGATACGCAGTTCACAAGTGTCTGACACCGCTGCGGTTGGCACTGACAGCAGCTATATTGCCTTGGTCAGCGCGCACAGCGCAGCGTCTTGGGTGGTCTTGGCTGATACCAAAGACTGCGCCAACGATCACTCACAAACCTATGGCAAAGGCTGCCGATGCTATCCGCCGCAAGCTCAAGTAAAGCATCCCACTCGAACACCTGCTTGATTTTCTTCTGCAGGGTTGGATTTTGTTAGACTTTCTCTGGACTGCTTGCAATGTCAACTTTGTTGGGTTGGGCTATGCAGCAGCAGTATTTTCCACAACACATCGCGTCATGCAAATTTATAGGATTTTTCCCGAACAAAAAAAAAATTTTTTTTTTTTGATTGCCCTATGGTGCTTGATGAGCATGAAACATTATCTTTTCTCTGCTACATAAAATACAACACTTTTATCTCTTTGCTACTTTTCGCTTAAACGAGGCAGACGAAAGGGATAACTGTATATCTATATTACTTCTAGTGCCTACTAATAGCAGTCAAATACTTAAAACACTCCAAGCCAATGTCGTACCAAACAGTGATCGAGTCTGACGGCAAGACTGACTTGCAACGGTATGACGAGTTCATGTCCTACATGCTTAAGGATGGAGTTTTAGAGAACGCATTAGATGAGGATTATGAAGGAGACTACAACGGTATTATTCAAGAGCGCATAGCTGCAGATTTCTCGCCACTCAGCATCACCTTTGGCGATGAAAACAAAGATCTGCTTGTGGCACGTCACCGTGCTATGTTAATTCGTAATGGAGTAGATTCTGATCTTCGTGTTATGTGCAGAGGTCTGGATAGTCAGATCAAGTATGATCTGTCTGAGCAGGATATTGAGAGCATCAAGGCACTTGAGCTTGCAGAAGATGAGATCGAAGATGAAGTTTATCTCCGTCCTTTCTGTCTTTATGAGGTTGATATTAAGAACGCCTACAAGAAGGATCTCTCTGCTTTGCCTGATAATGCTGCCGAGTTTGCCAAATTGGCTCTTGATCACGAGATGGACTGCCAATACGAAGACAGCGACGATGATGACGACGAAGATTGGGAAGAGGGCGAAGACGAAGAAGAAGATGATGATGAGGAGGAGGAGGAGGATGACGATGAAGAAGGTGCAAGTAGCAAGGGCAAAGGCAAAGGCGCTGCAGTAGACAATGAGTGGGAGGATGTAGACGAGCAGGATGAGGAGAAAGAACACGTCCATGGCGCTAACTGCTGTCACGGTCACGACGATGTAACTGATCTGGACGAAGGGCTTCCATTTGACGAGAGCGAAGTATCTGTCAGCGCTGCGGATGTTGGACTTGCACTGCTAAAGGACCACAAGACTGAGGTTGTGGAGTTGTTGGAGAAAATTGCTGGAGCAAAGATTGATTCATTCAAGTCCTACCACTTCCCAGGTCGTCACTATGTTGTTGCATGGCTCAAGGACTTTGGTATCTTTGGCATTCGAATCTCATATCCGATGCTAATTAATGATACCGATGACGAGTTGGATAGCGAGGACGAGTCTGATGAAGACGAAGCCGGCGCATCTACTTCCAAGTAAAAGTTGTAGTATTCAACTTCTTATATTCTGCAATTGGGATTTTGATGCTCATCTAGCTTAATTAACCGAATAAAAGTGCCAAATACAGTACTACAAAATATACTGCAAATGACTATCAAAAGTACGACAACATGTGCGCAAATCCACACATCTGGTCTAGAAACCATAAATAAACAGGTCCGATTTTCTGATAAGAGTTCCAGATTATTAGTAGCCAGATTGCACATTTTTATACGTCTTAGCTATTCTTCTATCTTATACTTTGAAACCTACACTCTTGGCGAAATGGAAAAGTCTGAAAAGCCAAAGGTATATGATTATATAGAGCTTTGCTTGTATGAATATCCTACTAAATTATCAGTAGAAGCCAAAAGGACATCTGCTGCGCGGTCTAACAGAAACTGTTTTTGTGGTCTGACCTACTATTGTAGATTATGAGTGATTCGGAGATCGAGTGGGAGTCGACTAAGCTGGGTGCAATGGTCGGTGTCTGCTCGCTATTCATTGCGTCGGTGCTGGGCGGCAAGGCATTGGGATTGAGCAATCGTGTTAACGCATATTCTTCTGTTGGTAAGTATAATTTTCTACTTGTTGCATTCGTGGCGCAGCTCACTAGATGTCAGGTTACTTGTAGTGTATAATGTTCGGGATCTTAGCAACAAACGTGCTTATCTAGCAAGAATCTGGAACACATCCTCTTTTTTTGTATTGTAGTCACTGGTGCCGTCACAGGATACATGTGGCACGGCTTTACCCGTCAAGCATATCAGAAGAAACGCCACCAGCTGTTAGCTGAGGCTAGTGCCAAGGGAATCATACCAGACTTTTGAGGATTTAGCCCGGGTGCAAAAAGATAAAAATAGCCATGTGGTCTGAAAATATGCAACAGTCCAGAAAGCACGCACTTAAATGTAGAGACTTCTTTGTCTATATGCAACACAAGTACCACTCAGATGTATTTGAGGAGAACACCAGAAAGGGGGATGTTGTTGATGCTACTGCTTTTAACGAGGAAAAAAATACTCGCAAAAGAAAAAAAATACACCACGTCCTAACACAATTCTTCTTGAGATGGTTGAGAGATCTTGAGGAATTTAAACGCAGATTGTCAGCTACTTGCGGATCCTCTTCTTCCATGAGAAACTCCGAGCATCACTATCAAAAAAAAAAAAAACGCCTTTTTCCGAACAAAAGTATAGGTATTATTTTTCCTTTCTATACATTTGCGACTTTTTTTTCTTCCTTTTTCTAACTGTGCACATTTCCACTTTTTTAAAACTTTCTTGTTAACGCAGAAAATTCAATCGCAATCCAGACTAAACACAAAAGCATTATTTTTTATCTTCGTATTGCTTTATCTTTCCTTGCATTTACTACTTTGCCCTAGGGTGTAGTATCTGCTTGTCCGAGGACAAGACGCGCAAGTTGCGCCAACCTCACGCCATTTCTTTGACATTCTTAGTATTCTGATTACGTTTCAACAACGCGCGAGGAACAAGCTGTACAACGCCGGCACAACTGCTTTCTTTCTGCATCCGTGCGTGGCAGCTTGTCTGAGCGACTCTTGAGTGACTGGGCTCTTTCTTCGGTGTAAAGCTTACCAGTGTTATTGTTGCTACCTTGCAGATATTCAAAAGAGCATAAAAAGTCAGAGGTGGAGGATTCAATAGCTATCTAGAATAGGTGTGCCGATGCGGTACCGCTTTATAGTATTCCGAGCCCAACCAAAGGGTGATACGATTTCATTCTCCATATACCTTGAGGATGCTGTGGTAGGTTTTCAATGAAGGCCCTGCATATACGCCAAAGCCTTAATGTTGCATTGCATCTGGTTCTTTTTGTAGAGCATGCAGCTGTAGTTTTTTGACAATGCGCATGTTCTTAATCAAAGTTTTGCGCGTACTTCTTTCTCATTTGTAGAGCGCTCAAGGCACTTGCAACCACGTAGTACCCGTACTCAACACTTCGCCCTCGGATGAATACGCATTGGATATTCAGTTTACCTCTCCGTTTTCAATACCTACTACCAGCGGTACATCTGGATCTGGCTCTGCCCAACGCACTACAGATGCCAATGGCATTCTGCCAGCGAGCTCACGAGTATGCAGAAATATTGATCGCACTTGGGATCAGTGCGAATGGCTGCACCAGAAGATTGGGACCAGCTTTCGCTTACAAGTTCTGCCTCCGCTGCCCGAGCGTCCAAATCGGCAAAAGCTAAGCGACACACTATACGTTGAACGTTGTCGAGCGCGGATCGAGCGTTGGCTTAATCGTCTTGGTACACGCGAGGATCTTTCTCAGAGCGTCTCAATGGAGCACTTTATCTCGCCTAAAATGACCAGCAGCGAAGTGGGTGGAAACATCAAGCAGGGCTTTTCGACACTGCTGCTGAATCTCTTTGGAGGTAGCGCAGCATCTACAGACAATGGATTTAAAACATACACTCCAATCAGTGATATTGACGATTACGACGAGGATGAAGAAGAGCGTCGTCGCGAGTACATATCCTCTATAGAGGAGTGCGCACAGGGTTTGTCAGCCGCCATGAATGCGGTCCATGCGCAAGATGAGGCCTTTGGGAGGAGCGTTGTGAAAGCTGCGTTAGCAGTAGGCAAAGCATTCAGAGTCGACTCGTTATTGCCATATACAAAACAGTTGGATCCAACTTGTGCGCCACTGGACAATTCAAATACAGATCAGGAAGGACCCTATTATAACAGCGTAGAACACCAGCGATTGGATGTGTCGCTTGCACTGTTACATAACTCTACAGAGGCATACTATTGGGGAACCAAGGAGCTGGGAATATGGAGAGAGTATAATGTGGCTGATGTGGTTATGGAGTACTTTGCGATGACGTCGGGCATTAAAGAAGTCACCAATCATGCAACGCACACGCTAATGCTGTATGAAAAGACCATGCTGCGACACCAGGCTCGAGAACAGCAGGCGAATGATTTGCGTGTTCAGTATCCCAGCGACACACCATCAGTTAAATACGCAAACGAGCAGGAGGCGCAATCAGGGCGTGAGATGGACATGGCACACCAGGAATATACAGATGCCAATGACTTGGCTAGCAGTGAGCTAGTGCGGTTTGAGCGAGAGCGTGCTAATGGTATACGCAAAGCCCTGGAGAATATGGCTACCGTGGAGCTAGATGCTGCACGTGCACGGTGTCAGGAGCTGCGTGCGCTGTGTCGTCGCATCCGTAGCATTCAGATGATCAGGGATCCTCCTCATCCACGTACAAACATTGGCCCAATACTGTGGCATGCAACGGATACTTCACTTCTTACGCCTTCCTCGGCGCGCTCGAGCAGCCTGGGCACTTTATCAAATGACCGCACAAAAACGACCACACCTTTCTCTGCACATACCATGCACAGATACTCTGCTAGTAGCTCTGGCGCTACCACCAGCACTGGCAATAGCTCTTATACTCACAAGGCACATACAATAAGTACCGCAAGGGCAGCAAGTTTTTCTTTGAATGGTACGAACGATCGCGGGATTCGGCGTGTTCATACCATGGATAATGCCGAGTTTGACAGTTGGAATGGAGCGGGAAGTAAAATATCCCGTTCAAAAAGCAGCTCTGCACGCAACCACAGCGTCTTTGAAGGTGCTGATGAGCATGATTTTGATATCTCCCCGTTAACTGCGCCAATGTCAGTACCGGTACATGCTTCAGGCTCTGGGTCCACAGATCAGCCTTCGTTGCGGCAAAAGAAACGATGGAATGGCCGAATATCAACAATGCCATTTCAGGGATATGATGCAAAGGCGGATTCAAAACCTCGCGTAACCGTAGATCAAAGTCGGCTAGAAGAGATTGCAGTGGAGGCTGAAATGGAGGCTGAACTTGTCCGCTCAGGAATGCTGGCTGCGAGGAAAGTCTCACGTAAAAGATCTGTGCCCAATTACACTTCTAGACATGGTCCGGTTTCAGCCAGTGCATTCCATCCTCCACCAGTACTACCTGCATTCTTACCTAATCTTCGTAGCGGTGGATCATCGCGTCAGCTACGGTATGCAAATAGCTACACTAGTTTATCGACAATTCCACAACCAGTGAGCCCATCAGAATATTTACAATACTCGCGACAGACACTAAACTCTTCGCTTTCAAAGGCTTCTCCGTTGGGATCTGGCGCTGGTAGCACTACCTCCAGCTCTGGCTCTAGATCTACTTTAGCACACGCGTCCCAACGCTCTCGGGATATCAAAGGCAAAGGGTGCGCACTGTAAAAAATCTTTGATAGAGGGGATTTTTTTTGCACTCATCACTTTTTAGTTGTTTAATATTCTGTATCTCACAATTGAAAGCTAATGATATAGATAAAAATTCTCAAAAGAATAGAATAGTTATATAGTGGACTCTAGTTTAGGGCATTCCCGATAGCATGTGGTTTCCTATTAGGAGGGTCCTATAAAATTATTTTCTCTGTTCGTCTGCATTAACCAGTCAAGTTGTTAAATTTTTGCTCTTGTGTATAGCATATATTCATAAAATAAATACTAAGTAGGGCAAAGTTAAAAGTAAATACTGGGTGTTTCTTCTAATGGTGAGAGCTGGGGGTTGTGCTTTAATGCGAAATAGAATACTCTGGCAACATTTGACGAAGCAACAGGCGTATTAAAACATATTTGGCATCTCTATGATGAGATATTGTATTTCAATAGCAAAAATTGTAAATTATATGGTTGGTAATTGGTAACTTGTATTTTCAAGGCTCCTAGCGGATAGTAACCTTAATAAATGACCGAGCAAAATTTCAGTGATAACGTCTTGTCTTAAGTGACAAGTGGCAATGTCGCTATTGCAGAATAAGCCAGTACAAGTCTCACCACAATTGGACACGCCAGCGGTACGGCCAATATATCTGGAACTGCAAGTGGTGGAGGGGGTTTTATGAGGATTATTCTTTCTGCTTTAGTATGTGCAACTAAGGCTATAGCAATTAAACAGCAAAGAATCTCTACTTTCTACCTCTCATAAAGTTTGACTTTTTGATTTCCTGAGACCGGTCCATCCGCTGCCTTTCGTGTTCCGTTTTTTCCTCTTTTGGTACCTTGTCTAGTAGAGTCCATAGCCAATCTGGGTAGTCCTCGTCTCTCTGCGCTACCGGATCGCTTCCATCTTTGTATATGTTTAATCCCTTGAGAATGGTGCCCTGTACAACAGAAGAAGGTGGATACTTTTTCTCCTCTGCAGGTTGTGTTGTGGTATCGCCTTCTTTTGTCTGGGCTTCGGCAGTCTGAAAGATCGAACCAGTCGTAAACTCACGACGCGTCAGGAGACAAGCTCGAGACATCGACCGCATGTAGTGAACTTTGAGATTTGTGACACACAGTTTTGTATACATCACTCCAAACTTGACTTTAGCGCACGAGAAGTTTTTTTCTGAGATAAATGGTGTAAAGAAGTAAAGGTCCAAATGTGTTGTGAGCGAAGCAAAAAAAAAAATTGTTGAGTGGTTGCTTGAACTGTTTTGCATGGTGATCGAAAGATGATAAGCTCAACTTTTTGTCAATTACTTTTTGTCTCTTCAGGTTTGACCCAGAGTTTTTTTCGATTTACTCGCACTTTTTTTTCATAAAAGAAATTGCATTTTTAAAGGCGCGTCTATCACAACTTTATAATTCAACGTACAGAACGAAAGAGGTATATTCAAAATGCGCTTACATCGCTCGATTCTAAAGAACGTGAGCTCTCGGGTTCAGACAATAGAGAAGGAGCTTCCAAAGAGGTTACAATTGAAGAAATGGAATATAATCAAAGGCGACGAAGTAATGATTGTCTCGGGAAAAGACCGTGGAAAGACTGGTACTATTACAGAAGTTTCGCGTAAGACTAACAGTGTGTATGTGCGCGGACTTAAACTAGTAGCCAGGACTATTAGCACCAAAGAAACACCTTCTGGTAAGGTTCAGAAGGAGATGCCGATACATATATCCAATGTGGCTTTGATTGATCCAACCAACGGTTTACCTACCAAGATAAAAATGGCTCCGTTTGTATATCCTGATACCAAAGTCAAAGAGAATCGCCGGTATGCCGTGGGTTCGGGGACATATATTCCAAAGAAACCTGATCTATCGTACCAGAAAGACTGGAGAGATGGGGAATTTGACACAGACCCTGATGTCGTCAGCAAGGCTTCGTTTATTCCAACTCCTGGTTTGGCTCCGTTTCCTGATGATTTAATGCGTGAGATTAAAAACCGGTACAAGAGGCATTATTAGTTTGAATTTCAAGGCATATCCTCGAGTAAACCAGCATAGCATGTTTTTTTGTCTGAGGTTGGTTACTATTATTTTTGAAAAAAGGACAGGTTTAAAAGGCGAGCCACTTTGTCTTCTATATTGGATCCACAATCTTTTGTAGGAATTAATCCGATAAACTAGCAGACTCCATTTTGTTTGTCTACATCTTCAAAGTTGTTTTTAACAAATGAACGATATATTAACAATACAGCGATATGCGAAGCATTACATTCCAAAAATAATTAGTAAAGATATTAGTAGAAAATACTGTAAATACATGTTAGACAAGATGCGGAATATATTCAGCTCGTGGATATTTACGCACAAGTCCAGGCCATTGCACAACAAAACGATCTGCCAGCAGATAGAGTATTTTCCCAGAAAGAGACAGAGTGTGGACACGAGCAAACGACTCGACATATATAACCGGCATGTGTTTAAATCCTACAGTGCGCAACACTATTGCCACAATTACCACAGCAACGCAATTTGCTGGGCCATTGCATAGAATGGCATCAGGCCGATGGTTGTATAGCAGGCTGGTGACGCTCAGTAGACATCTGGCAAACGAAGCTGGTGTGCTTTTCCACGACTGTCCGACTTTGCGGCTTCGAGGCACTCTTCCAACGTAGTATTCTTCATTTTGTATATTACGATCGCCCTCTAACAAGCCGATCTGATCCAGCGACAGAACGTCACTGTCGCCAACAATATAGAGTCGTCGATTATAGCGTTCAAAATCTACCCCCTGCAACAGTCGCATCATCTCTGCAGTGTGGCCGCCGGAGCCCAGTACCACACAGAGCATTTTATTCGCCTGAACTCTTGCAATAGCTTTGCCCTTTCGCCGCGAACTCCATGTCCTGCTGCTTCTTCCGAATATTGGCAGCACAAAATAGAGTCGGACCAGCAGCGCTGCTGCTGTAGATGCCACTATTACAGACAACGATGACAGCTGCATCAATATTATTGTCTCTGGTATCGACTCTCCCGGTACTTAATTAAATACAAAAGTTGCTTGTGTCTATAGCTTGCTTATCAATGAGGTAGATTACTTTTGGACTATAGTTGTATTATTTGGCAACTAATAATAATGATATTTAATCTTAAAGTATGCAAGTGAATGCTTACGGCATATAGCACGTGGCAGGTATGTGCGCAACAGTGCAAGAAAAGTTCCACAAAAGAAATCCTTCACACACATATTCTGCAGCTTTCCAATGATTAAGACATGTGCTTTCTGTAACAAACAACACTTATCCAATACTCCTATATGGTATAAATAGAGACTCTACTAGTTAATATTTGTTGACTTAATATGTGTACTACATTCAGTTGTGTGCAATGTGTAAACAACCGCAAATCCTGGCTTAAAATGGTCACGCGAGAAAAATTGTGGATTTTGAAAAAGACAATATCGATTGTGTGCATCACCATGCGTGACGTTGTTAAGTTTTTATTTATTTTGTCCTCGTGATTCTCTCTAGGACGTAGGAAAAACCTCCAGCGATGGGATTTCCAGTACATCTTGATTAAAGGAATATACACGTGTTATGTGTGTGACAGGCATTTGATCGCCTATGCGAGCAATGGCAAAGGATACTTTTAAATAGAAATAACATTGACATTGTGGTGAAAAGATACACTGACAAAGTTGGGTTTAAAATGGGTTGATTATAATTTATTTAAATATTTAACTTGATGTAATCCATAGTGGACTGACAGGATGGCAAAAAAGCTAAAAGCAAATTATAAATATATGTATTGCTACTGATACAGGAGAAAAAAAAATCGCAAATAAAGAGTGTGGGAGGAATGTTAGTAGAGACAGTTTTGCTGGGAGCAATTGCAACCTCTCTGACCGAATAAAGTGTGAAGGTAGCAAGTGTTAAGGAAGGAGGGGTGAAGGATGCAGAAAGAGGGGGTTTTCTATAAGCGAGGGATCGTGAAGGAGGTTTGAGGGGGTTTTAGAAGATGGTGTAATTCGAGATAAACGACGCACACCATTTGACTGCATCAACAGTGTTGACAATAGTATCCTCCGCACGATCAATAATAGACTCATTGCGCACCTGCTGCTGCGGTGCAATGGTAGCAGGACGCTTAGTGGCAGTGGATGTCGTAGCATACGGAAAAGTAGAGCGAGAGGCAACATCTGCGGGACGATAGTCAGAAAAGTCGGAATGCCCAAACTCACTAGCAAACTCGCAGTCATCGTCATCGTCCATGAACAGGTGATATTTGGTGCCGTAGAGGTTGTCGGCGTCGCTTACACTCCACTCAGTTTCGGCCAAAACGGGTTCAGGAACTGGCGGAGGCGAGCGTGATAAGGTAGACCGGGGCGCAGAAGAAGCAGTGGTGCTGCATTTGTGCATTTCACGCTCAAACTCCTGGATGATGGCATCCTCGTCGTCAAAGGGCAAGCGATCACATGGAGCGCTCTGCGGGGTGCTGGCAGACGAGAACGGGTCGCGCACAACTTGCGCAGCGGTTGGGGCAGTTCGCACGCCACGAGTGCTGGCATCATGACCAGGATACGCAGCCATGTAGTCATCGTCCTCGCTCCAGCGCGCCCCGCCAGATGACCGTATCGCATGGTGATTAGCGTAGGGGTCAGCAACAACGCTGTCATGCACAGGCTTTTGCAGCGGAGGCTTGGCAGGCTTTTCCTTGGCAAAAGATGAGACCATGACGGCATCGCTGACAAAGCGGCGTACCTGACCGGCGACAGTCTGTACGTAGCCCTGCACGTAGCTCCCAACACCGCTGCCGCTGCCGCCAGCCGCGCGCTCTCCAAGCATGGCAAATGCGTCGTCGCAGCCGCCAAGCGGGTCGTCGTCTTCGCTGTCGCAGTACGCCGCGTATCCATAGCGGCTGCCTGCGTCTGCTGCCACGGCAACAAGCCGACGGTGATCGCCCTTCAGCTGCGTAGGCGCGAGCTTAATCACCAACGAGCGTCGTGTGCGCGTGCGCCGACGCTTGTGTGCCAGAGCGCGCTTGGCGTCGAACCCCTGCCGCATACGAGATTGAACCTCTTCATCTGCCGAGTCGTCTTCGTCGTCTGTGGGCAGACACTCTTTTTCTTGGTCAAACACCACCATGCACTGCTCTACGCGGTCATTAAACCGCAACCGCGGTTTGAGCTCGCTGTCGTCTTCCAGCGTGTCCTCTGACCCAAACGAGCTGGTCGACATGTTTTCACGGATCGACACTGCTGGCGAGTACATTGGCGAATGTAACGGGCTAGATGCTGGACTGAGTGTGGGAGATGTAAGAAAAGTCTGCAGATCTGTGCGCTTGAGTGCCGACTTGAGGCGAAGTCGAGGCTGCTGCTGCTGTTGTTGCTGCTCGTTGACTGTTCCAGAGCCTGCTATGCGCCGCGCAGACCAGGGTACCTCGAGGCGCAGCTCAGGAACCTGCCCGTACAGGAAAGCCGGATCTGCATCCTTGTTCCAGTTGATTTGCTCGGGTGGATACTGAGGCAGCTGCAGCCGACTAACTGCCCACTGCCGCCACACAATATTAGTCGAGCGTTTGTGTGCAAAAGTCACGTCGTTGCTGTTGCTAACGAACTGTTCACCCACCAGTTGTATGTCCTTCTGCATACGCTGCTCTTGGCGTCGAAGCAGACTCGCCGTCCGCGCCAGCATTTCCTCGCACCACTCATACAGAAAATAATCCACGCGCTGAACTAACTCTGGGTACCGCTCATACAGATTGCAATCTGGCAATAAAAGCACGTCTACAAGTGCCCTGTGGTCGTCCATATTTTTCTTACAACCTACTAGCTCTTGCGCGTCTTGTCTCAAGATAACCCAAATTGCTAAACGACAATTATTATAAGCTCACTTTTCTTAATGGCCGCTGATTTAGTATACGGAAGAGTAAACAATGCCAAGTATGAGGTAAAATATAATTTTCGAAAGAGAGGTGTCTTTTTTTCTTCTTTTCTTTTCCAAAGCACGTCTTTTTGAAGTTGCAGACTTTAAAAGTGTAGCGCACAGACAGAAATCCTTTCACTTGATTACTTCAAGCCGAGACAAAGTGAGGCGCAAGAGATTAAAATAAGGCGTATGTCTATGGTGCTTTTTTGTTGGCATGCACTGTAACCAAAGGTACGGCGCTTGCAGAAACAATTATAAATGGAGAGTGCAAAGGCAGGTTATATGGGCAGTATATGCCAATATTGCAGCCAAAGAAGGGGGGATATGAATAAAGCCGACCTTAATGAGCCACAGATAGAAAAGAACAGGTGGCAGAGAAAATACTTTGCAGGTCTAGTGCAGAAGGAACCTGCAATTACACTGCCGACTGGTGGGACAGGCAGAGCAACAATGTTATAGAGAATACAATAGTGTTTGAAATAATTAAGTGCAGAGCGGAGGATGTCGGGGGAAAAAACGCTCGGGAAAGATAGGCGCGTTCAACCAAACGCATGAAAAGAAAGCGGAGTGTCCTTCCAGGCTTCCCTACAAGAATCCATGCTGGGTTTTATACAAAGGCCTCTTCGAAGCTTGTAGATGCAAATCCAGGCCCCTCTGCATGATGCTGAAGACAAGCCCGCTTGTCCACCCAACAAACCATTTTGCACCAATCACACTCCCTCAGCCTGGGCCAGCAAAAAAAGGAGAAGGGGTGGAGAGATCGGGCTTGACAGGGGATGCCTGTTCCCATCTTTTTGAGCCACTCGATTGCTGGAGAGATCTCGTTTTGATAAAGCTTCTCATGTGACCCAGGGAAGAAAGAAGGGAATAATGAAAATGTTTCAAGAAGAGCAGCAGAAAAGAATCTCAACCCGACCTTTTGTCAGTCCAAAGAAGTGTGTGCATGTGAGGATGTAAGTATTACAAGAGAGAGGAAACCCCCGACAACCACTGCTAAAGTCTGACTCGGGTGCTGTATGTGCATCAGGCGATATCGAACAGCAGAGATGTCTTTTTTTACTTCATCTGCAAAGATCAGACAAAGTTTTTTTTTTCTGTATCCGGGTCTTTATTGCGTGAGAGTAATTGTGACTGGCAAATAACATCTCGGGAAAAAGTAGCCTCTAAGAACATAATAAATCGCATATCGAATACCATCAGTAGCAATATATGCCGCGCAACACTTTAAAAATTATATGGAACACACAAAAACTACATTTCTTTTATTAGAGAGCACATTGACATAGAAAAATATGTACGAGTGTGATGTGTAATTGTCTCCCGGAAAAATAATGTCCTGCAAGGATAATTCTCGCTGTTCGACAAATCAAGCATTGGCTGCAAGTTGCGCTGGTCGAGCATGCGCTTGTGCACTAGACTGTGAGGCTCAAGCACGGCGTACATATCACATACAGCCAGTAGGATGTATATGTAGCAAGCGATGACGCAATGCTGTGTATTTTCAAAGTGTAAGACACGTCCAAACGTCTTCAGCCCACGGTTGGTAAATGACAGCTCTGCGGGCAGCTGAGCGCACAACAGAAGGCGCAGCTCCAGAAGCAGAAAGAGCACGCGATTCAATCTCCGACGCAGAGACAAGCACACGCAGACTGGCAGAGTTAAGCAGGGCACGGGGCGGTGCAGCTGCCCACGAATGATGTCCACGCAATGCCTGACGCACAAGTGTCAATGCTGATGCCGCTGCCATTGCAGCACTCGCAGGTCGGGCCAGCAGCGCCTCAAAGTCAGCCAACAATAGCCAGAGCGAAGCATCCGAGGGCTCGCAATGCAGCGCACGCGCCAGGGCACGTCGTGCTGCTGGACGGTCATCGCGTAGCACGGCGAGACACGACTCGAGTCGCGCAACGCTGTGAAGAGCGGCGTCAGCGGGACTCTGCCCCAAAAGCTCCGTGCGCGCTGCTGCAACCAGCTCGGCATCGTCCAATAGCAACCCAATTGCAAACAGCGCAGCTAGACCAGGTACGGCTGGGCGATCGGCCATGGCATCCAACAGGTACTGGCGTGCCAACGTGCGATGCTCATCAGCTCCCAATGCCCAAAGTACCTGAGCCACAACCACCGCCACAAGCGCCCGCTGATCGCCGGCATCGCTTAGCTCCAACGCCGCCTCAAAACGTTGTAGGCTCTCCTCCAGCCGACCCGTAAAGAACAGCGCAAGCCCACAGCCCATTGCAGCAAAAAGCTGCTGCACCGTCTTGGCGTCCGCAGGCTGTAGCGTCTCGGCCTGCGCATACGTCACCACAGCCTCCTCATACAGCGCGGCGCTGCACTGCGCCCGGCCCAGGCTCACCAGCGCCGTCCACTCGCGCGCACCGCCGCGTTTGATGCGCGTCCATGCCGAATGGTAGGCATTAGCAGCAGCGTCATATTCACCATTAAGTTCCAAGAGCATGGCTAGCAGGTGATGCGCGGCCCCGCATCCGTCCTCAGTGCGCGCCACGAGTCTACGCGCTGCGTAGATTGCCAGTGCCAGGCGACTCTGTTCGCTTCGCGGCTGCGCTATGCTCTGTGACTCAGCACGCTTTATCGCAGCTTGCCACACGTGCACGGCGTAACCAAAGTCAGCAACCGGGGAGGACACGCCATCCAATAGCACACACGCCTCAAAGAGCTCAGCACACTCTTTAGTGTCTAAACTCTCGGCGACCAGTGCTTGCCCCAACCACGCGACCACAAGCCCGGGGTCCAGCATCTGTGCGCGCGAAAACGCCTTGTTCGCCAGCTCCACGTCGCCGTAATGCAGATACAGAAAACCCAGATCTGCCCACGGAATGCCGCTCTGCGCCGCATGTCGCGTCGCCATAATAAAAGCGTGCTGCGCCAGCGCTGGGTGCCCCTGCTGCGTCGCAACCACACCCTGCAGCGTGTATGCCCGCGCGCTATCAGACTCCAATTGTATCGCCGCCGCCGCGCAGTTCGCTGCCGCTTGAAGCAGTGGTTGCTGCGCACGTGCGGCAGATTCGTCCTGCAGTTCTGCGTCATCTTGTAGTGCCATAGGGGTAAGGCGCGTGCTGTGCTCGTAGTACGAATGTCCCAGATCCACCCACGCTGCTGAAGCCAGCCCTGTAGTTGGCGTTGTCACAATGCGCCGCTGCGCCGCCAGTGCCGCAAGCTCTAGCAGCCGCTGTACGTGCCCGCCGTGTAGTTCATACTTCCGCGTCTCCTCGGCCGCTGTGTGCAGCGTCTGCGCCAAAAACCCCGGAACTGTATCGCTGATCTGTTTCCGCTGTGCCAATTTCGCCAAGCTACGCACAACATCTGCTGCTACAAGCCCCGGATGTGCTTCAAACTGCGCCTGGACGCGCAACAGCCATACGCACGCCGCGTGCACAATGCTCCACAATAGATGTGCTGCTTGCGTCGCGTCCTCCTCCAGCATAGCCAGCGCAACCGCCAGTGCATCATTGCTGGCTTCGGCCACGCGCCCGAACAGTCCCTCTGCGTGCCACTTCTCCGCGCACGCCACCAGACACTCGGCCCGCCCGGCGCCCAATGCCCGCCCCCACAATGCTGTCGCTGTCGCTCCAGTCACGTGCTCTGCCGCCTGCACAAAGTATTGTAGCGCGTCCTCTACTTGCCGCGCGCGCATGCTCGTCTGTGCGCAAAGCCAGTATCCTGCCACGCCTTGTGGTTCAAGCTCCACAACCCGTTGCGCCACTTTCACCGATGTATGCATTCGCCCAATGCTTTGGTACGCCTCACACAGGCCCTGCCAGCACAGCGCGTCGCCGCGATCACCGCTCAGAGCGCTCTGAAACGCCGATACCGCCTGCTCGCCGCGTTCCTGCCTCAGCCATAAGAACCCAAGCCGCCGCCACGCCCACCGCTGTCCGTAGCTGTCGTCCGTCGCCTGTACCAGCAGCGCTTCACACAAATCGTCGCTGCCCTCCGCCACGTACATATCCGCCAGAGCTGCCCCTGCTGTGCTGTTGGTGCTGTCTAGTGCCATGCATTTGGCGAGACACTTCTTTGCTCGTTCTGTGTCATTCCCGTGTTTCTGGTACCACTGTCCGAGCCCGCTAAAAACTTTTGCTATTCCAGCATCCAGCCGTGCCGCTTGCAACCAGCTCGTGTACGCGTACTGCCGGTCGCTCTGCCACTGTCCGCCCAGCTGCCAATACGCACTGCCCAGTCTAGCGTGATGCACTGCGTGACCCGGCTCAATGTCTACTGCCTGTCGAAGATAATCCACCGCTCCCTGTGCGTCACCAATCTCCATGCGCGCCGCGCCGAGTCCGCCTAGCGCTAGGTGATTCTTGGGATCATCCTCCAGCAGCTTCTCCAATATCTTTTGTCCCTCTTCGACATTGCCAAGCGCACATGTTGCAAGTCCAAGTCCCAGTTTTGCTTCTAGATTGTCGTCATCAGCTTCTACGCACTTTCGGTACAGATGTTCTGCGTCGCTGGCATGCTCTGCACCAATATGTAAGTACGCATCCGCCGTGCACATGTCCAGAATCCTCTGAATGTGTTCCAGTCCTGCCCCGTACTTGGATTGAAACTGCTGGACAGCCTGGCGTGCTGCTATCGCTGCATCGACTGTTGCTTGGTATTGCCTGTTGCGTAGCGCTGCTCGCACCGCCTGTATATGTGTAAATGGCGAATCGGGTGCCTTTTGTATGCCCTCGCGCGCTGTATCTGCAACAATAGCTGAAAATTCGCCCTTTCCTAGCGCTGACCATGCCTGTACCGCCTGCTTAAGGTTTCCATCTGGGAAGTTGTCAATGTACCTCTCTGCTAGCTCTGCCAGCTTCCCGTCGTCATCACTAGTGTCTGTCAATTCTATCAAGAGCTCAAATGCTGCCGCGCATCTGTCGCTGGATGTCAGATCGCTGGCTGTGCGCTGCAGCAGGTCGACAGCTTTCTGCTTCTGCTCCTCCTCCATTACGTCTACTCGATCGACCAGCGCTTCAAAGTACCGCTCCTTCAACTCTTGTGCCTTGTCTGCTTCATTAGACTGTGTGTGCAGCAATATCTGCCGCTCGAGAGTTTCTAATACCCCGGACTCTCCGAACACTTCGCTTCGGACTTCTTGTCGAACCTTGGCTATTGGGCCTGCGCCGAGCCGCGTCCTGCGCTTGCTAATCTCATTGTCTATCGTCCTCTTGTCCAAGGCGCTCTCGATCTCGTACATTCGCGTTAGCAGCTCGTATTCGACTGGTGGTGCTGGTTCTGCTTCTGTAGCCCCCAAGAGTGTGTGAAGTTTCCCCGATCCTGTCAACTCGCGTAGCGTGCGCACCAGCTTACGCTGGTCGCCAGCTGCCTCGCGCCGCTGAATAATCTTGTGCATTGTTTCCCATGCTTTGACTTGATTACCATCGTCCATGTAGCGCTGCCGTAGCGCTTCCAGTGCCTGTTCGTATTTCTCTGTTTCCTTGGATGCCTCGTACAAAGCGCATATCCCCTGCCATGCCAGGATATTCGCCTTAGGCATCTCCATTGCCCGCTGGTATACCCGCTCGCCCTCGCTCCACTTGCTTACGTGTTGGCATGAGACACCTAGCAGTATATGTACGTTGTAGTTGTCCGCATCCAGCTCAAGCAGATCGTGGCAGAGATCATACGCATAGTCGTAGTCCTTTTCCGCTACCGCAGTCTTTGCCGACTTTAACTTGGCCTTGAAGATAACTGACATTATTGCTTTTTGCTGTGTTGTGCATTCAGAGGTGAGTAAGGCATGAAGAATTATGTATGATACATTTTGCTTAAAATACGCACAAGCTGCTGGCTTGCAACTTGATCTTTCAGCTGCGCTGCATTGATTATGGTGGTGCATAGATGCAAGCATTGGCAAGATGTTTGGACCCGATTACCACGACAACAGTTGCCAGAACTGCTCTGCTAAGGCTAACAAAGTAGCATATGGTTGGTTGGTTGGCATATCCGCTAGTCTCATTTATGAGCCGATACTGCTGCTGAAAGTCGCCTCCTCTCTCAAGCGACTCACAGTACTGTTCTTATGCTTCTGGTAAATCACCTCCACAACACATCCATGGGTTGGCTCCACTGCACTCTATACAACCCTTAAAATATTAATTATCTATTACCATGGCTGCAGCTTCGCGCAAGTATGACATCGTGGTCTGGGGCGCATCAAGCTTCACAGGCATGCGACTAGTAGAGTACCTGGCACTCAACTCACCCGCGGGAACCAGGATAGCTATCGGTGGTCGCAACAAGGGCAAGATTGAGAATATACGTAGTCGTCTGGCCATGAAGCTTCCCGATGTCACAACTAGTGTTAATGGAATGGACATCCTTATTGGCGACAGCCTCAACTCGGAGCAGATGCATGCAGTTGCCGCGCAGACACGCGTGGTAGCATCTACTGTTGGTCCCTTTGCCATATACGGAAAGCAACTGGTCAGGGCTTGTGTTGAGGAAAAGACTGACTATTGCGATATTACTGCCGAGATGCCGTGGGTTCGTCAGATGCACTACGAATTTAATGACCGCGCTGTGCGCGATGGTGTTCACGTCGTCTCTCTGTGCGGATTTGACTGCATTCCGGCTGACCTTGGTTGCTATATGCTAGCACAATATGCGCACAAAGAGCTTAATGAGCCGCTGCTTCATGTAAAGGGTTCAATTACTGGCATCCGCGGCGGCATAAGCGGCGGCACGCTAGCAACAATAACAAATCAGCTAGGTATTGAGGCACGGCAGCTTTTGAGAAAAGCAATGGCCTTTATCCGCGGAGAGAGTAGTCAGCGGGGTCGACATTCTTCTAATAAGAAGAGATTCAGCCGCTGGATAATTCACTACGACCATACGCTGCACCGCTGGCAGACATTTTGGCTTATGAGCATAGTCAACCAAGTAACCGCAGAATGGGCTGGAAAGGTTCTTGACTATGGACCCGGATTTACTTATGCAGAGTCTATGAGCACGCGCAATCTGGCACAAGCCATTTTATATTTTATTGGATATATGTATGGCGTACTGCTAATGTTCTTTGCGTTTACACGCAGCATTATCTATGCTCTCCGAATTATCCCACGTCCAGGAGAAGGTCCAAGCGAAGAATTTATAAAAACGGGATATTTTTCACTACATCTCGAAGCATCATCGGAAAGTCGCATGTTTTATGGCAAGGTGTCAGGCAGCAGCGACCCCGGGTATAGCGAAACTGTAAAGTACCTAGGAGAAAGTGCGCTTTGTTTGGCATTTGACCAAGATAATAACTTTCGATCAGGTGTCTATCCACCATCCGTGGCTATGGGCGACGCGCTTATCAAAAGATTGCGTGCCAAAGACTGTCAGTTCGATATTGCACCTAAACCAATTGCTGCGTCTCCAACAATACTAAGACAAAGAAAATAAATGCAATAGTAGTTAACACACATTTATCGGAAAAGCTCACCACTAAAATACAATATACTTTTCAAGGTTTTATTCCAAATTGTACTAATCGCCATATACAGATAAATCCCCTAAATGTATTCCGTTTACTATTAGAACTCCTCTAAGATTATAATGACAAACTGCTCCAACACCGGACAGCGCCAAAATGTTATAATCCCCACTAAAGTCTTAAAGTGCAAAATATTTTATGGTTCATTAGTGATTTCCTTAGTTATATGAAACGGGTATAGTATTCTTATTGTAAAAAGATGCCTTTAATCATCGACTGTATTTACCAGTAAATGTCTACATTAAGCATTTAAACACAAAAACACTGCCTAGAACTGCCAGGGCTGCGTGTCAGATTAACAGAACTGACAAAAATTTTGTATTTGTTTTCATATATTTGAATACAATCCAACTGAAGGCGGCAACAGCCACCGAGCACAATATCCAACGCATTCGTTGTCTCCTATTAGCCAATTTACGTGCAAGGTTCTTTGTTAACCACATATGTTTGTCAAGAATATCTTCTTGTGCATGTTCAACTTCAAGAACCAGACAGCGATGATCAGATGCTAAAAAATTGCAATTTTCCATCCAGTGCTTGTTGACATTAAGCTGACGGACAAAAGACCAGTCGGCTTTTGCAGTCATCCATCCAGCATGATTGCATATGGTAATGTCTTTAATAGGGTCAAATGGATCATACCACCCAGGATTAACAACTGTACTAAGCATTTCCTGCGAAAGCCGCAAGTTTTCAGGCAGACCATCGTGTTCTAATCGCAGGTTTCGCAACCCATCGTGTTGTGGATACCACGAGAGAATGTTATGCAACCACCACTCGGACTCTGTCATGCCTAGTGTGCGAAATCTGTACCAGCCGTTGGCATATTTTGGCGAGAATCTTGCCAATGAATGTGCAAAAGTATTGAAATCACCCAATATAAGCTGGTGAGGGATATTAATAGATTGTCTTCTGCTGTCTAACAACAGATCGCAGAGCATGCTAGTACGACCGAGAATTCCAGTAAAGCATTCAAAGTGCGCACTATACGCAAGAATTGGCAGTTTCCCTGGTATTTGGACCTCGGCTACTAGGGTGCATCTGTGACCAAGTCGAGGTTCTCCAAGCAGCATGCCATTGTGGGGCCAGTTATATGGCTGGTGGGCGTGGTCAATCACACGAAAGTTCATGTCAAACTTGGAATAGATAGCGTTGGCGTGCAATCCGCCGCCCTGCTGAGCGGCATTGCGGCAGGGACTGCGTAGCTCCTGGAACTCAATAGCAATGCCCGCGTTGAGCTTCAGCCGTTTTGCTATTATTTGGCCATGATTTTGGCTGCCACTTCGGCGGTTGCAAATATCAATCTCCTAGTAGATATAAAAGTGCACGCGCTAGAGTGACGTCAACAAGCCTTTCTTGTGGTACATTATTGCAAATATCTAGAAGAGTGACTACACCTACCTGGAGACAGAGTATATCTGCATCAAGTTTTTCAAGTATTGTGATAACAGCCTCTAGTTTGTATCCCCGCTCAATGTTCCACTGCACAACACGCAAGGGCTGGCATATCTCAAGATCGGCAGGTAAGGTAGTGCAAACATCCCGATAGTCGTACGTAACCAGCTGCCCGGGTAGTGCCAAGTTCATCTGAAAGTTGAAATATTAAAGGTATCATGAATGAGACAATAGCAGCAAAGATCCTGATCAAACGGAACTCTTGGTGGCATCACAATGGTTCGACCAGGTAAAATCAGTAATAACCAATCAGAGGTCTCCAGGTAGGCACACACACAAGAGGTTCAAATTCAGACGCTAAACCTTCTTGCAACTTGGACTGGCTCTTCTTTATGCTCTGAATCTGAGTTGGCTATCATATCCTCTCGACAGCTCTTTCTTATCACTTGTTCGTTAAAGCTAATTTACGAGAAAACTACAAAAAGGCAGAAGTAGATATTCTCTGCCCATCTTGCCAATTGGTTTCTTGCAGATTAGCAAGGTCGTAGATGAACAATCAGCAACCCCAGTCGCCTCCGGTTCCGCCGCCAGGACCGCAAGGCGCGCAGACAGGACGTACGAGTACACCCCCGGTTGGGTTTGGGCCAGGATCGTCACCACTGGCACATGTGCGTCCTCAACCGCTATCGCGCGTTTCGACGCCTAGCACGCCTCACGGAGCCGGGTCGACGGCCGGACACAGTGAGGGCTACTCGGGCGCAAAGTCACCCTTTGCAGGACAACCAGCACCGTTTCGCTCGTCTCCTAGCCCGGCGCCGATGCAGGGAATGCAGGCAAGACCGCCCGCGCGAGCACATCAGCCGGTGGCAGCTCAGCGTGTCACCTCCCCATTGGCTAGGTCCGCAGTTAGCCCTCAGCCCGTAGGTGCACCACCTGCGCCAGTGGCCGCTTCACCGGCTGGCGCGTACGGCGGCGTACCGAGGCCAATGGGCTCGCCAACCCAACAACAGTACCAGCGGCTGCAGTCGCCTCAGTTGCAGCAGCAACAGTACCCGCCGCCCCAGCAGTATCAGGTTCATCAACAGCAGCAGCAGCAGCAGTACCAAGCCCAGCAGTACCCGCCGTCACCTAACGCAGGATTACAGCAGGGGTATGGACAACAGGCTAATTATGCAGAACCTTCTCAAATGGAATCTCCACCGCCACCGCTATCACAGGCAA
>JANBTM010000034.1:0-27089 GCA_027578695.1 Coemansia sp. RSA 1365 | reverse complement strand
AATTATGCAGAACCTTCTCAAATGGAATCTCCACCGCCACCGCTATCACAGGCAAGCGCGGCTGCAATACCAGCATCGTCTCGCCGCCGTCTGTATTCAGAGCAACTAGCATCTGCTTATAAGTCATCGCAGCCACCTCTGCAGCAGCAACAGCAGCAGGCATATTCACAAGCACCACAAGAGTCGCAGGGAAGTGGAGGACAGGGTGGATTTTTTGTTCCAGGGGCAAGTCAGGCGCCAGTGACACTGACAGGCATGACTGGTGGTAGCGGTATGGGTGGTTACCCTGCACCACCAGTACAGCAGCAGCGTTATCCACAACCACCGCAGTATCCCCAGCAGCAGCATCCACAACAATCACCGTATCCTCAACAGCAGTATCCTCAGCAGCAACATCCACAGCAACAGCAAGTAGATGGAATTACACAGCAGTTTTCTCAGATGGGAGTTGGGCAGAGCCAGCAAGACTACCAGACTGCACTGCTTGGAGGCAAGCCACCAATTACAGCGCTGGATGAGGCGCCACCACCGATCAGGCTGCCTCCGGGAAGCATGTGTGTGCCATCGCCATTTGCGCAGTGCCCAGCGAGCCACAAGCGCTCGACGCTCAACGCGATCCCACGGAGCGACAAGTTACTGCGGAAGACTAAGCTCCCGTTTGGATTAGTGGTGACGCCGTTCAAGTCGCAGGGGCCAGGCGAGGCCCCGCTGCCTGTGGCATCGGATATTGTGCGGTGCCGGAGGTGCCGCACTTACATTAATCCATTTGTGCAGTTTGTGGAGGGCGGACGCAGATGGAAGTGTAACCTTTGCGGGCTGAGCAATGACGTACCAATGTCGTTTGACTACGATTCAGCGACGCAAACGCAAAAGGATCGGTGGGGCCGCGTGGATCTCAACCACTCGGTGGTAGAGATTGTGGCGCCGATTGAGTATATGGTGCGGCCGCCGATGCCGCCTGTGTATGTGTTTGTTATCGACGTATCGTACGCAGCAGTGCAGATTGGTGCGCCAGGGGCGGTTGCGCGGACGGTACGGGCGGCGCTGGACGATATCCCCAACGCGGATGGACGCACGAAGGTTGCTTTTATTGCAGTAGACACTGCGCTGCACTATTTTCAATTGCGGGCGGGCAGTGCGGAGCCGCAGCAGCTAGTGGTGAGCGATCTGGAGGAGGTGTTCCTACCGTCGCCAACGGACCTGCTAGTGAATCTACTGGAGTGTCGCGAAGGCATCTTGAACCTGCTGGAACGGTTTGAGAACATGTTCCAGAGCAACCACGCGGTGGGTAACGCGCTGTGCCCAGCAGTGCAGGCAGTGCTGCGGCTACTGGGCGGGTTGGGTGGCAAGGTGGTCGTGTTTCAGGCATCCGCTCCGACCGTAGGCGAGGGCCGGGTGGAACCGCGCGCCGAGGGCAAGGATTTGGGTACGCCGCGTGAGTCAGAGTTGCTACGCGCGCAGAATGGATGGTATAAGAACATGGCGGCCGAGTGCTCGCGCCCACAAATTGCGTTTGACATGGTGTTCTTGGGACAGCAGCCGATGGGCATGGAGACGGTATCGTCGCTGGCGCGGTACACGGGCGGATCGCTATTCCACTACCCGACGTTTATGGCGGCGCGACGCCCCGAGGCTGAACGCCTTGCGCGCGAGCTGCACCAACATCTGGCAGCAGAGATTGGGCTGGAGGCGGTGTTGCGCATTCGCGCTTCTAAGGGTTTGCGGATGGCCGCGTATTACGGAAACTTCTTCCTGCGGTCGCTGGACTTACTGGCATTACCGAACGTTACTCCCAACCACAGCTACGGCGTGGATTTGGAGATTGAAGAGACATTGACCGCGCCAGTGGTGTACTTCCAGACTGCTTTGCTGCATACTACAGCACAGGGCGAGCGTCGCATACGTGTGTCAACTCTGGCAGTGCCTACCACTGAAAACATTCATACGGTCTTCCATCACGCAGACCAGGTGGCCATAGCGTCGCTGTTGGCCAAGAAGGCTGTGGATCGTGCGCTAGAGGCGCGCCTAGAGGACGCACGCGAGGCGCTGCAGCACAAGACTCTGGAGATCATTGCCGCGTTCAAGACTGAGTGTACTCAGGCGTCGTCAGGGGCTACTACACAGTTGCAAATTCCACATGCACTGCGCTTGCTGCCGCTACTAACGCTAGCTAGTCTCAAACATACCTCGCTACGCGCCGGAAATACCGTTTCCGTCGGCACGCGCATCGCTGCCATGAATCTTGTACTGACGCTGCCGCCCGAGATGGGAGTGCAGCCGTACACGGTGGGACGCATGTTTGCTCTGCACGATATGCCGCCACAAGCTGGGTATGTGGACGAGAGTGGAGCCGTGGTGCTGCCGCCACGCCTGGGACTGTCTGCCGAGGCTCTTACTCCGCGTGGCATTTACCTGCTGCACACCGGCATTGACACTTTCCTGTGGTTTAGCCGTGACGCCAACGCTGCTCAGTGCCGCAGCCTGTTGAACGAGCCGGACGTCGGCTCGATTCCTAATGGAGTTATCACATTCCCAGATCTAGGAGACGCGCCCGAGTTTGAGCTTAACCAGCGCGTGAATGCCATTCTGAGGCAGCTAAGCTCGCAGAGCTACAATCTGTGGAGCCCGATGACTTTTATCTGCAAGGAAGATGGCGAGCCGCTGATCCGTCTGATGCTGTCGCAGCGTTTGGTGGAGGACATGGATCCCAGCGCGCCCAGCTACCAGCAGTTCCTAGGCCAGATGCGCGACAAGATCAATCGTGGCAATTTTTAAGCTTGTGACATCTGTCATGGGTGCTAAGGATTTTCTTCATGGTGTTCCATTGCGCATCCAACAGCCCCGACTCTGCTTTGCTTGTGCACAGCGGGGTTTGCTTGATGAAATCCAAAGAGGACTTTTACTATTTTTCAAACAGTTTCCTAAAATATACAAAACACACGCAAACAAATGTGAACAGCAATACCCTAGCGGATGCGGTACGGAGCCGTTGTATTGGTCCAGGACGTAATCCAGTCTAGCACCTCCGTGTACCAGCGAATGGCATTGGCTGGCTTAGTGATCCAGTGGGACTCGTCCGGGAAGTAGACTAGGCGGGAGGGTATGCCGCGACGGCGGAGCATAGTCCAAGCGCTCAGCGACTCAGAGATTGAAATGCGAAAATCGCGCTCGCCATGCGAGAACAGAGTCGGGGTTTTGAAGTTGGCAGCAAAACGCTCGGGGTTGTTTTCCTCGAGAATCTCGCGGCCAGAAGGCTCCCATGGCTTACCCAAGTCGTGCTCAGGAAACCACAGCTCATCAGTACCGTAGTAGCCCGATACTGTGCTGAACTTGCCTGCGTGTGCAACCAGCGCACAAAAGCGATCTGTATGGCCGTTAAGCCAGTTGGCTAAATAACCACCAAATGACCCACCCAGCGCAACTATGCGATTGCTGTCGACAAAGTTGTAGTGGCTGGATACATAGTCAATGCAGCGCATTGCATCTACATACGGGTAGTCACCCCATTTGTGTTGCACAGAGTCAGTGAAGTTGCGGCTGTATCCGGGCGACCCATGGAAGTTGAGTTGCACGGTCACAAAACCAGCACTGGCGTACATGTTTGGGTTCCACAATCCATGTGCAAATCCCTGTGTGCTAGCCTGTTGAGGACCGCCGTGTAGCAGAAGAGCAACTGGGTATCTGCGTCGCCTATCAAATCCATATGGACGTACCAGCCAGGCGTGCACGCGGTCACCGCGGGCACCGACAAACCAGAAGTTTTCGGCATGTCCGAGGTAAACGCCGCGTAATTTGTTCTCGTTGGTTTCTGTTAGCTGTCGTGACGCTCCACTGCTGACATCCAGAATGTGCAATTCTGCTGGCCGGTGGACTTTGCTGCTTAAATAGAGCACATGGCGTCTGTCTGCTGTGCGTACGCTTGTGGCTGATCCGTGGGCGGTAAGCTGCGTGCGACGACCTGTAGCCACATCAATGGCAACAATGAGACTGCGACCGCGGTCACTTGTCACAGCGTACAATGTGCTGCTGTCGCGCGACCATGCTAGTGACTGTGGCGATTGGTCCCAGTCATATGCTATTGCTATAGTTTTGCGCGTGGCAAAGGTGTGTAGGAAAATGCGGTTAATGTCAGCTTCATACCCAGGCGTTTCCATCTGCAGCCATGCCAGCTGCCGCCCGTCCCACGAGAACGTTGGATTACTGGCTGCGCCATCTACGCCGCTTGTAAGCAGACGCGGACGCGACACATTGGTGGGAGTCACGTAAATGTCTATATCCGTTGCCCATGCCATGCCAACTGCTGGATGCCGCACGATAAATGCAGCTTGCTGTCCCTGCGCGTCTACTGCATAATCATCTACCGTCCATCCCACGCGCGCGTCGCTGCAGTATGGCAGTCGTTTTGCTAGGTTGGTTGTATGCCCCACGCGCCATTTGTCCTTTCCTGCACGCGCTACGCGCGCGGCGAACACAGTGGGCTTTTCTGTCGTCATCCACGCGTCCCAGTGTCGAGCCCACAGATTGTCGAAAATCATGCTGGAGTCTGCCGGTTTATTTTTTCTTAGCTCTGCGCTTTGCTTTAGTGTGGCATTAGGAAACACTGCTGCTATGAACGTTAGCGTGTCTCCGTGGAACATCACATTGCTTATCGGCACTGGTGGATCGTATACTACTGATGTGCTGCTGTTGGCATGCAGAGTCTGCATGTACAGAGCGCCCTGTCGAAGAAATCCGACTGACTGGTTGTCAAACCACAGAGGATTGCTTACAGAGCTATTACTACCTGCGCTGCTATCGGTTAGCTGTGTTATGTTTCCAGAAACAATATCAATATAGCTCAGATAAGTGCAGGATCTGTTTTCTTTCGCATTGTAGCAGCTTGTTGTAAACAGCGCTTGCTTTTGGTTTGGCGATATCACTGGTGCTCTCAATCGGTTCAGTGAATGAAACGTCTTGATGTCTAATGCTCGTGTTCTGTCTGTGCCACTGGCTATGTCACTTTTTGCAATACACAATACGCTGCTGCACACTAGCATGACTAACTGAAATGCTATGAAGGGCTGACGCATTTTATTTAGCTCTACTGTTGTCTCTCTATATGCGCAAATAAATGTAAGAGCAGCTCCAGAAATGTTTCTTTCTGTGGTTTATATCTTTTTGATCAAGTTACAACTGCAGTGGAATTGATGCCAATATATTTTATTAGTCTAGTTAAGCGATATTATTGCTATTTTTTTTTGCTTATAGTAGTCACCGCGTTACTACTTGTCATTATATTCTTGTTGGTGCATCATCCGCATGTTTAAACAAGTGCAGCGGGATTGTTTCCCCACATATCAGCACGCCTTGCTACACCTCTCACGCTTGTTTACAATGCCTTTTTCTTATCTTTGGACACTTCATAACATTCCCACCGCCGTTAGACAGGTCTTGCCTGACCCCCACAGGCACTTGCGATTGATCTCCTAATTAATACCGCCTTAGTCAATCACCATAGTGCATTCTTGTCAGACATGGCAAATTCTATGAATACTTTGCAAGTCCCAAGAGTAAGAACATGCCTAGAAAATTTGCCCCCCTGAAGTGCAAAGTCTATCCAAGCACAAGAAAGTAGCCGCTGCAATACTTTCCAATTGTACTTCGCAAAAAAAAAAAAAAAATAGGCGGCCATCTCACGTGATGTGATGCTGCACTGCTGTGCCAAAATTTCTTTGTCGCGCCAATAGAATCAAAAAAAAAAGTAGTGTTTGTTGCATTTTTCTCTGTCGTGCGTTTCCTGAAATAATTTTCAAGGCTGTCAGTTTGTATTCCACTTTTTGTTGGTGATTTTCCCAATTAGCTTCATCTGAGAATGTCCGATTCAACGCCAGCCATCGCGCCTGGCGAACAAGCACAGCCGAACCACCAAAAGTCTCAAACAGAGGAGGCGACTGAGTTTCCGCAAGTTGAGCAGTACAAGCGACAGCTTGCGCGTTGCGCGACCGACGCAGACGCGTGTATGGGTCTACTTCAAGCAGTCAAACAGAGTGGCTCGGACAAACTTCTTTATGAGTCTTATGCGGCAGTACTCAAGCAGTACCCGAGCTCTGGACATCTACTATCAGCCTTTGTTGAACTAGAGCTGAGTCGCGGAAATAAAGAAAGTGCAGAGTCTGTGTTTAACAACAACCTGTTCAATGTTCCTTCGATTGAGCTTTGGCAATGCTATTTAAACTATGTTCTAAAGGCAAATGTGGACCCTAATGTCGATGAAATCCAACAGGAAAATAGAGCCACTGTGATGGACTGCTACAAGCTTGTCCTTGAGAATGTTGGCTGTGATCGTGAGGCAGGTCAGATTTGGATTGACTACATCTC
Source organism: Coemansia sp. RSA 1365 (assembly GCA_027578695.1). Classification (NCBI taxonomy): domain Eukaryota; kingdom Fungi; phylum Kickxellomycota; class Kickxellomycetes; order Kickxellales; family Kickxellaceae; genus Coemansia; species Coemansia sp. RSA 1365. Next base: position 20,732 of record JANBTM010000034.1, on the reverse strand, counting down.
CTTTATAGAATCTGCCCAGGTAAGCATGTATATGCGTGTATGCCTTTTTGGCTGTTCACAAATGAAAGAAAGGATGTTATATTTTGTAGAAAAATGATCTTGAAATTTTGCTGACTCTACCGCTGCTGGTTTACTACTGCATTGTGAAAAATCTGATAGGCCCATGCGCCGTATGAAGAACAACAGAAGACGGATCTTTTACGTGAAACCTATCAGGCTGCCGTAGCCATACCCATGATTAGAGTAGAAGATATATGGAAAAAGTATGATGCTTTTGAGAATCAGATAGACAGAATGTCTGCAAAACAATTACTTTCAAAGTCATCACCTGCTTATATGACTGCGCGCACAGCATTGCGTGAGATGAATAGATTCTGGGATGCAATTGAAAGCACAAAACCTCCGTATGGTCTGCCACAGCCGCCTGGATGGACTCCGCGCGAGGTTGAGCATTTGGATGTCTGGAAAAAGTATCTGGAATGGGAAGTATCAAACCCGCTTATGCTGAGCGATGTTACCACTCTTCAGCAGCGTGTAATCCACGCCTATGATCTGGCATGTATGGATATCCGCTTTTATCCCGAGATATGGATAGAGTTTGCCGAGTATCTTGCATCGCTAGGACGCCACAATGAGGCGCTGGCAAAGTTCCAAACTGCTAGTAGTGTCCTACCTACCAGTCTGGCGGTGCAGTTTGCATATGCTGAGATGGCCGAAAGAATGAAGCAGCTGGATATTTGCAAGCAGACCTACGAGCATGTAGTACGTATTTTGCGACAGGGCATAGAGTCTATCACTACCAAATATTCACAAAAGTTGGAGAAACTTGAAAGAAAATTGGAGCAACCATCAAATAAGAAAAAGCCAATTGAAGTACAAGGCGCTGCTGTTAGCAATACTGAGGCTGCTGACGCCGAGACCAACTCCGAAAGTGATGAAAATGATTTTAATGACGATGATGAGCCGGAAGCTAGCGACACAAGCATGGGCTCGGAGTCTGAAACCGAAGGCCTTGATAGCGCAGCATCCCAGCGTCGGGCTGCGCAGCGAGCAGCCAAGCTGCGAAGATCAATTGAACAGCGTATTGCGCGGACTAAGACGCGCAAAGAAGCCAAGCTTGAGGAAAGACGGGAGGCCTACACGCTAGGGTGGATAATGTATCTGCGCTACACGCAAAGGTCGGAAGGCATTGACGCTGTCCGCCAACTGCTGCGACGTCCGCGTAGCGAACCAGCCGGATATCTGACGTATCATTTGTATGTAGCAGCTGCACTGATGGAGTACCATGTGGCGAAACGACCGGGTGTGGCGGCCAAGCTGTTTGAATACTATGCAAAGACTTTTTCAGACAGCTCCGAGTACATCATGGAGTACATGAACTATTTAATCAGCTCTGGGGATGACACTAATGTGCGTGCACTCTTTGAACGCTTTCACGGTACCAACATTGGTAAAGCCAACGATATCTGGACTATGTTTGCAGACTTTGAGTACAACTACGGCGATATGGCGGCAATTTCAAAGCTGGACAAAAGGTTTATCGACAAATTCGAGCATGAGTCTGTGCTGACACGCATGGCCAATCGCTACAGCTATCTTAACGTCGACTGTGTGGCTGTTACTGAGTTTGGCTTTCCTTATCGCAAGGACATGCCACTTGAAGGATCAGTGGTCAGTAGTCGCATGCAGAATGGCAATGGACGTGCAAAGCAAGGTGAGGAGGTGGTTCTGCAACGCAGCCAAGAGTCAACCTATGCGGACAACGATCTTCCAAACATTGCTGTCGCATCTATTACAGGTCACCATTTAAATAAAGACCAGCTACTGGCGCCTGTTACGCCTGGTCGCTTTGCCGAACCTTCGACTGAGATGTTGAAGGAGTATGCTCCCACCATAGAACCCTTTATACCAGAAGAGTCAACGATTTCGCTGATGTCTGGAGCCAGCAGTGACTTTCAATCGCCATCTACTTCGTCGATATTGCCTCAGTTTCGGAGCTTATTGGACAATGGTGATGTTCTCAGCTATGTTGCAGCATCGGTGGCTGCGCCCAACACGTTCGAACTAAATAACTATCCACTTAATAACGATGCGCTGCTAGCTGCTGTTATGGACTTTTCAGGAATGGCTGCTGAGACTCAATCGCAGTATCGACCGCTATCGTACATGCCATGGCTGGCTCGCGCCGAGAACCACCACATGCATAACGGTCAACCCAAACAGCCGAGTTACCACAAACATGATCGCGGAGGAGGCATGCGCTCGTATGATGGACGCAGCCAGAGCCGTGGTCGTTCAGCTGATAGCGACTCTCATCGTGGCAGCCATGGATATGCTCCTCGACATGGCGCGCGTGGCGGATATGCTCCACGTCATGCGCCATATCCACGCACCCCAAGCTATGGTACTGGCGATGTAGGACGTCCGCCTTTCAGGGGCGGTAGCGCTAGAGCCGGCTCGCGATTTAACCGCAGCGGTTCTCAAGGAAGGGCCTGAGTTACATGATCAAATGTCATTTTCCCTTACTCGCACGTTTTTGAGCACTTTTAAAAAACATCACTCCTTCAATCACACTTATTTAACGTCAACAAAGATCAAAAAATCTAAATATTTATATTTCCCACCATCCCTCTGTGGTTCACCTCTGGCGACAAGTCCCTCACAGAGTGGTTGGCATGCGCGACAGTGCTCGGATATCTTGCATTCTCTTTCACTATCTTTCTTCTGTTTATGTGTCTGTTTGCTTATTTCTTTTCTCTCTAGTTTATTTCTTTGTTGCCGTTTAAATTTTTTTACTTGTTTGGGTTATATGCTTGTTTATTGGCACACAAAGATAGTTTGGCCACCTGCGCATTCGGAATTTTAGCGACAAATTAGCTCTACTCTAGAAGCTGGACTGCTTTTTTTGACCTGTGATACGCGTACAGATAACTACATAACGCTTCTACTTACTAGCGTATTTCATCATACAGAGATAATTTCTTACACCAAGTTTTGAATTTCACGCGTTACGTGAGTTTGACTTTAGGATACGTGTTATTTGCCCTACAATACCAATCGTTCACAGTGAAAGCAAATAGCGGGAGTGTTTCTATATAATGGCAGTGGCAACAGCCACAAAGGCGTTTAAAATACCAGTCGATTTACCGAGTCGACAATTAAGCAGCAACAGCAGCGTATTTACATGCACCGATGGCGTATCTGTGCCTGCAGTATTTATTGACCGCAAAGGCGGTGGCCAGGGGTACCGAGTAGTATCACTTCTAGGACGGGTATGTAGTAATAAGCACAAGCTATGCTGTAATTCTCTCATATGGGCTAGCGCGCAGATGCGGTCAGACCAAGTAGGGGTTTTCTCTAACCACATAAAGGGAAAGTCCCCATTAGCGACCACAGCAACAATGTGCAAAATTTGCAGTAGGGAAAGGACTTTTGAACAACAAGAAGTTTGTGTAAACAATGCGGATGGAGAGTGATTCGGCATGTTTATTATTAAAAGTGCTTCTATGCGCTATTTGCTTGTATGTGGTTTTGTAGGGCGCGTTTGGACGCTGCTATGAAGTGCGGGTAGATAACTGCTCCGAGTTACCAAATTGGGCATGCAAGACAATCGAAAAGTCCAGCATGAACAGTCGGAAAGTTGTCGAGCGTGTAAGTATTTAAAGGCTATAGTAACAAATGTTTTTTGTTAATTACCATTACCCGCTAAAGATGTCACTTATATTTGTGTCTGTCTAATCAACTACTGAGGGAGAATTATCTAGGTCAAGTACGAGATGAAAGTAATGAAGCGGCTACCCCGACACAAGAACGTGGTCGCATTCAATCATATATTTGAGGATATCGAACGGCTTTATATTTTAATGGAAATGTGTACAAGTCGGACATTACACGATTTGTTGCAGCGTCGCAAGCGGCTGACTGAGTTTGAGTCGCGTTATTTTTTTGCGCAGTTGGCTGACGGCATTGCGGCATTGCACAAGGCAAACATAATACACCGGGACATCAAGCACAGCAATTTGCTTTTGGATAAGATGAATCGAATCAAGATTGCTGATTTCGGACTTTCGACAATAGTAGATGCTGCAGGTGATCGCAAACTCTCGTTCTTAGGAACACCAAATTTCCTGGCTCCCGAATTGGTAACGCGTGACGGACAGGGTCATAGTTTTGGCGTGGATGTCTGGGCGGCAGGTGTTCTACTCTATGTTATGCTTTTTGGACGCCCGCCTTTTAGTATAAATCGCGCTAACGGCAACACTAATTTGCAGCAATTATACCATCGGATAGTGGATCAACAGATTGTGTTTCCTGCTGAACCATACACATCGCCTTCGGTTCAGGACTTGATTAACCGGCTGTGCTGTAAGGGAGAACTGGAAAGACTTTCAGCAGCTGATATTTGCGATGATACTTGGTTTCTCATCCATGCTGACAGTAGTGTGCCAAAGTTTATGCCAAATTCGGTGTTTGATGTTCCTATTCGCAACCTGCATGAGTACAAGCGCGCTACTGCTGGTATGAGTGTGAGTGAGCCGCAACAGCAGGAGAAGCAGCTAGCTGTGGATGTGCCTGCAAAGAAGATAGCGACATTGGCGAAAAGTAATGGACACAAACCTGTGCGGCGGCCACTGGAGCCAATCCCCGAGAATGAAGTCAGGACACTGCCCAGTAAAAACCCATTGAACAGGACAAGTGTAAGGACGCGTGGGCTGACAGGAGCCCGGGCTGATGAAGCGGAGAAGGAGAACCAACAGCTAGGGGTTGACCAGCAGCTGAAGCGCATGCGGCTAGCAGATCGCAAAACGTGTTCTTCTCAACCACAAGCATATGGGCTCCGCCCGCGCACGAGCAAGACAGATAGTAGTCGCCAAATTCATCAAGGAAATGAACGCAGTAATAGCATTTCTAAATCAGAAGCCAGGACTGCAGAGCGATGCCAGGTTCAGGCAGAATTTGGACGGGTGACAAAGTTGTCAGAGGGTTATATTCCGTCGATTCTGCGGTGGAAAGAGCGATTGCAGATGTTTTGTGCGCAGACAGAACAATATCTACGGCGGTCATCAAGTGAGCTAGAGGCAGAGTTGTACGCATCTGCGCCAGACAAGACTGTAGAAGTAGAGAGAGAAAACGATTACCCGCGCGTAGGAATGTATGTGCTAAACTGGATGGCGCTGACAAAGTACGGTCTTGGGTTTCGACTCAGTGATGGGACGACGGGCACACTGTTTAATGACAACACGTCGCTGCTGAGGATACACGAACCAGAGTCATACGTGTATGTGCGCCCATACGAGAATCGGTCGAGCATTGGCCACTACTCTGCCTCGGATTTCCCTCCACAACTCGACAAGAAGCAACGCTTGTTGCATTCATTCGGACACAAGATCGCCAAGAGCTTCAGCGCACGCGTTGACCGCGACATCTGCGCAGACAACAGGGAGCCAGGCATTGTCAAGTGTCTGCTACAGGCACTGGCTACTAACGTGGGCATGGTGTTTCTGCTGACAGGCAACGTGTTGCAGTTTAACATGCGCAACCACTCTAAGCTATTCCTTTACAAGGACGCGCACATTTTTTACAAAAACCCTGACGGCGGAAAGTGGCACTTTGACCTACGCCAGGGTCCCGAAATGCTGATCCGCAACGCTACCATCGACATTGAGCAGTTTCTGCTCTGCCTCGGTTATGCGCAGAAGGTCTTGGCAACCTGGAACCTCCCCTTTCATGCAAAAACTCAAGCCGCCAAATGATGCATGCTGATGGCTCGTGTTAGCGCCCTGAGCTGACTCGCCTTCTCTTTTCTGCTCTTGCTCGCATCTGTTCTGTCTGCCTTTATCTTATTCTTCGCATTCACTCCCCTATCTTAGTTATAGTCCTCGCGCCTAGTTCTTATTTACTTTACCAGCCATGGACAAGCTGATTCCAACTGTCAATAAACTTCAGGAAGTCTTTAACACGGTGGGTCAGGACCACATTGACCTGCCGCAAATCGTCGTGGTTGGGTAAGTTACGCTAAACAACATTGGTCTACTTTTTTGCCATTATACCAGCAGTAGACAGAACTACCAGTACTGCAGAATGGGGGAAAGGCGAGCAGGCCCTGGCGCAGGTGGGCCCTTGCGCAGCTCAGCAGCAACTAAAGAGTGGCAAGCTGTTTTTCACGTATGTGTACCATTGCTAATTGTGCAGGTGTTTCTTTTTTTCTTTGAATCACTTCTTGCTAAGCTGTGTTGTGCACTGTAGCTCGCAGTCCAGTGGAAAATCTTCCGTTCTAGAGAACCTTGTTGGGCGCGATTTCTTACCGCGGGGTAGCGGAATTGTGACTCGCCGACCGTTGGTACTCCAATTAGTCAATGTGCCGCACACAGAGTCAGAGGACAGTTCCGGGTCCGAGGCCAGCTCGGATACAGAAAAGTTTGCAGCGCGTGCACAGTTTCTACACTTACCAAACAAGGTGTTTACTGATATGAGCGAGGTACGGCGCGAGATTGAGCGGGAAACTGAGCGGCTTGCTGGAGGCAATAAGGGAATTGTAAGGACGCCGATACAGCTGCGCATTTCTTCTCCTGATGTGCTGAACCTGACATTGGTGGATCTTCCTGGCATTACCAAGATTCCGGTGGGTGATCAGCCATCAGATATTGAGATGCAGACGCGAAGCCTGGTCTATGAGTATATTTCAAAACCTAACAGCGTCATTGTGGCAATCAGCCCTGCAAACGTGGACATAGTCAATTCTGAGAGCCTTAAGATTGCGCGCGAGGTTGATCCAAAGGGTACCCGCACAGTTGGTGTTATTACGAAGATTGATCTAATGGACCGCGGTACCAACTCGCTTGATATTCTGACGGGTCGCGTGTATCCATTACGGCTGGGCTTTGTGGGTGTTGTCAATCGCAGCCAAGAGGACACACTGGCTAATAAGCCTATTTCCGAATCGCTGGTCTATGAGAGTGACTTTTTCCGTAACCATGCGGTTTACCGCACGGTTCAACAGCACTGCGGCACTGCAACACTAGCCAGACTGCTTAACCAGCTATTGATGCAACATATTCGGGACCATCTGCCTGGAATCAAAACTAAGATCAATGCGCTGATAAGCCAGACTGAGCAGGAATTGGCCTCGTATGGGCGCATGTCCAAGGACGGAGATCTGGCCTCCAACTCTAGCCGTTTGCTCAAGATGGTCACAATCTTTGCCTCCGAATTTAGCAGCTCCATAGAGGGTACTGCCGCTGAGATGTCGACATCCGAGCTGTGTGGTGGTGCACGCCTTTATTACATCTTCAATGATATTTTTGCCTCGGGGCTGGATAGCGTCAATCCAACGGCAAATCTTACTAACAGCGATATCCGTACAGCCATTCGCAATTCTACTGGACCTCGTGCATCGCTATTTGTGCCTGAGATTGCATTCCAGTTGCTGGTCAAACCTCAGATTAAGTTGCTTGAACCGCCAGCCCAGCGCTGCGTGCAGCTTGCCTACGAGGAGTTGATGAAGATTGGCCTTTCGTGCGGAAACAACGAAATGCGTCGCTATCCACGTCTTCATGCCAGGGCAATGGAGGTTATCAGCGATTTGCTGCGCGAGCGCGTGGGTCCGACTGCATCTTACGTTGAAAGCATGATATCCATTGAGCGTGCCTATATAAACACAAATCATCCAGATTTTATTGGTGGACCAGGCGCCATCAACGATTTGCAGCGTCGTCTTGAGCGTCGGCGTAAAGACTCTGCGCGCCAGCGTGTCCGTGAGGCCAGCAAGACTACCGCTTCTACTCGCCAGCGCTCAGTTGATGCCGACACAGTGGTGGTCAATTCGCATGGTGCCACTGAGGAATTTGCTACCAACGCTGTTGATGACATTAACGAAATAGACGAGTCTGTTGAAAGTGCTTACACAAAAGCCAAAGTCAATGGAATCGTCGAGCACCAGCGCACAGTGTCTATATCCTCGAATGCGCATCTGCGTCGTCCTGGCTCGGGCTCGCCTATCGGCTCCTCCACCTCGCCCAATGGCCCAGCGGCAGTTCAGGGGAAATTCTTCAACTCGTTTTTTGGTGCTGGCGGACGAGGCCGCGACGCGATGCATTTATCCACAGAAGAGCCGCGCTCTGGCCACGTATCAGTTATTCCTGTGCCCAACCGCCTGAGCAACACGTCAGGCGAAGGTACCTCGCTTGACGACGACGCAGCCGCACTGTCTACACAGCTTTCTGCCGATTTGACTATTGCTGAGCAGCGCGACGAGATGGAGACCACTCTGATTCGCTCGCTGATATCCTCTTATTTTAGCATTGTCCGCAAGTCGGTACAGGACCTGATCCCCAAGGCTATCATGCACTTGCTTGTGAACGAGGTCTGCGAAAATATGCAGAACCGTCTGGTTGAGGAGCTCTACAAGGAGCCACTGATTGCTGAACTACTACAGGAGGACCCTGCACTGGTTGCGGAGCGGGACCAACGTGCTGCAATGCTTGATGTTTACAAGAAATCATTTGCTATCATCAATGAAGCCATGTAGATGCGATACTATTTCTTTTATTATTCTTAAAGCATTGGAATAAATTGATATTCCATGTAAAAGTATTCTATCAGCGAGTGCATTTGGAGGGCTTCTTAGACATTGAGCTGCCTCTTCATTTCCGAGACAAGATCCGCTAGCTGCTCATCAGCCTTGGATGTGGCCGTTGTTGACTCTGCGATTTTGTCTTCCTTTTCAGCTTCCTCTTTCGCGTCATCCTTCTCTTCCTCTTCTTCACTATCAGTGAGTTCCTCCATATCCGACAGCGACCCTAAAATATCGTCATCCAAATCGTTCTCAGATAGCGCTGCCTTGATAAGCTCAACTGCATTGCTTTCAGCGTCAAAGCGATTGCCATTCAGTTCCAGGCTCTCCAAAAGCTTCAGTCTGCGCAGACTCTCAGCTAGTGCAATTGCACCGTCATATTCGATCTCGTTGTATTGAAGATTGATTGTTTTCAGCGTCTCGCGGTCTTTTAGTGCCTCGATAATCACCCGGCCGCCAGTTGAGCCTAACAGGCAGTCGCCGATATTGATAATCTCAAGAGCTTCCCACTTGATTAGTGCCTCGGCCAATGCCCTTGAGCCAGACTCTGTAAACGTATTGTCCTGAAGGTCCAGAACAGCCAGCTTGCTGTTATTCGCCAGCCCTCCAACAATCTCTGCAATGCCCTCAGGCCGAATACCATTCTGCGGCATTCGAACCTCACGCAGTGACTTGAGTGCGGTAAATGCCTGGGCAAAGATGGGTGCGGAACCATTTTCAAGCCGGTTACGCCCACAGATAATCGTATGCAGCGACGGCTCCTTTCCTTGTTCCTCACACAAAGCCTGGCACTTTATCAATGCATTTGCAATTGTCTTGCCGCCGTTAATACCCAGCCCATTGTTGTTAAGTTTAAGAACTTGGAGCCCAGTATGTTTGCTCAAAAAATCTGCCATTGCCTCTGCTCCAAGCGGTCCAAAAGCATTGTCTGAAAGGTTCACTTCAACCAGGTTTGGCAGCTCTGACAATGCCGCACATAACGCTATGAGACTCTCCTTTACCTCATCCTTGAGACGGCTTGTAAAGATGTCGTGAAGCGTGGCAATCTACACAGGCATCCCTCCATCAGTCGAACAAAGCAAAACAGAACAGAAATTCCATAGAAAGCTCCAAAAGCATTAGATACATACACATACATGAGGGTTGTGTTAAATTCGAATGCAAAAAATACAGCAGCTATTTGTGTACCTTCAGTGTCTTCTTAGTTTTCAATATCTCGGCAAGAGCTGTGGCTGCTTCAGCACCAATTGTGTTTCCATTCAGTCGTAGCTCTTCAAGCTCAACGAAATTGCCTAGTTCTTCTAGATATGGAGCAATGTCCTCTGCTGTGGTAAGCTTCAGGCCTTTGCCTTCAAGCGAGTAAATGCGATCTGCTGGAGTAGTCATTGCGGGATGTGCAAATAGGGGGGAGAATGCGGTTCCTACAAGTAGAAACAATTCGAAGAAAAACCAAACCTACAGTCATGCGTTTGTTTTTGCCATACCAAAGGATTAGGGGACTGATGATCTGATCCCCCAAATCTCTGATGTCCTTTGGAAAAGAAAATTTTTTCCTCACAAGAAAGTGATATAAATTGGTGTTGATTTGAGCTGAGACACGTTCCGACTCTTACAATCCTTATATTCTGCATTTTACCTGTCGTCCACAACAAACTCTACCATGCGGTGAATCCATCCGTGAAATTCCTCGAAGAGGTATGTATCTATAATTGTCTGTGTTCTTATATATGGCGTGTAAGATGATGTTCAACCATTATATAACTAGAGTTTCTGAGTATCTACATTGATTCGAATCCTTTGGCTGATTTTTGCGCATCTTCAGGCCAAATAGGCTTATATATCTGCTGCTGGAACTATTTTATTAACGCAATATGTCTGTTATTTTTTAAACTATCTAGGAGCCTGATTTGTACATATGCAATAAGCGCAAGCAAGAGATCGCGCCGATTCGGCAACTCTACTATTTCAATTAAGGTAAGATATTAAGCGCAAGAACTATTGCTGTGCGTGACATGGTGATAATATTTCTGTAATGATGATAACCATTGAGAATCAAGCTGGAATTACCGTCCGATTAAAAGTATGAGGACAATTCTCGCTAATAGGCTGAACTCTATTCACAAGTTGTGCTAAATAATGCTATTTGCGTTGTACTAACTGCAATCAACTTTTACTATTTGTTAGATATGTAGTGACGCGGATGTTATTTACGGGCGTCTAGCTTGTTCTGGTTTATAGGCAAAAATCTAGAGGTTGGTATCGCTATTCTATTTTGTATGGATTGCATTCTAAACAATGTTGCTGCTTTTGAAATATGATTATATGCACTGGGCACTGATTCCATGCACAGAAAATCTGTGTGTGGATGCTGAAACGCACTTTGTTCGGCTTAGAAACCCGACGACTGATTTTATGCAACGTATCAACTTGTGCCTTATGCTGATTATGCTTTCTATTTACTAATCATATTTTGCGGTTGATGCTGTGATATGATTAAGCTTTTAGGTTGACACATCCCAAGCTATAAAGAACTTCATCTTCAAGGATTTATTGCGTTTCCATACACAAACATGCATATGTAAGTTAAAGCACCACTACTATATGCGTCTGTCTGTTTGCGTTGCTATGATTGTTGGCAAAGATGACATCTAGATGACGAGTCGGAAGAGTATTTCGCTGTCGACAATCTATATTTTTTATTCATGCGTATACCTGAGCCAATTATGCATAGCACTTGCAGCCAGATGATTTTATTTTCAATTAATTATCTAAGCGATTGATGTACTAATATTGGACTGTTGGCTTTGTGTTTATATAGGTTGTTTTGTTATGGTTTAATCCATCTTTTACACAGCACGGGATTAATCTTTAACTGTAAATATAATGTAAGTACGAGTATTGTGAGTATGCAGCGGCAGTTTATATTGCGCGCTTACCTTTCTATCGTAATAGCAGAGATGATGATTCAACACAAATTACACAAGCATATGTCCGAATTAGCTGGTGTGGACACAATTGACGTCTGATCATCCTTTAACAATGCCATTATTGAGCGAATCTTATTTGTGTACAGTTGATTACTAACATCTGGCATTTGATTTTGTACACGTTGGCAGTATAGAATTGCGGCTTTTTGGCGAATATCAGCTGTTGCGTCGCTGTGGATACATAATTGCAAGCAGATAAAAGGAAAGTATTTTATTTGGATTATTATTTGCTGCTGCAACACTACAATTGTAGCAGTCAATAACGTGGGTGTGTATATCTTGTATGATGATACAATCACGACGGTCTACTTAGCTTGTTTTAGGAAGAGCAAAGCTATGATGAAGTCGCCTGTATTTGGGCATTTATAACTGAACCTTGAAATACACACCCACTACTTTGTTTTGCATGTGTGCTATTTTATATCAACACTTTGTCTGTCTACTAATATCTGTTGTTTGGGCTGTTTATTTTGTGGACTTTTTATTACCAACAGAGTAGGTTTCTCAGGAAGGACCACTAGCTAGATTATATTTATGTTCATTAAATAGAATTTTTTTGTTCCTTTTATATGTAAATTTTTTATAAGGTGTATTGAAACCATGCTTAGCAACGTATTCTAATGGTGTTTTTGAACAGTTGTATTCTGATTACTGCTGGCTCTTCTCATTTGCTGTCTTTTTAAGCGTTACCGTTGGTGGAATGATGTCGCCCAGAAAATCATACTGTTCGATGCTCTGCACAGCTTTAGCCATGTCCTTGTACTGAACGGTCTTGCGCTTGTCGAGACGCGAAAACTCGAAGCTCTCACGCACAAGACTATCAACAAAGTACTCTGCTGCGCGTGTTATCATGTAGAGGCTGTCGGATCCACACGCAACAATATCCTTGTCTTCTTTGATAATGCGTCTGACACGTGCTGCAGGCAGCGTTGACGCGCCCGGTGCGCCTTTGGCTTCAAAAGTAACCATCTTATTAATAATACAGCACACTTACGCGGTTTTTTTTGTTATAGCCTCTTTGCTCTATTTGTTGCTATATAGTATGTAGTCAAGAAGGCTGGCAGAACACAGAGAAACCGGAGAGAAATGATTGCTTATGACGCGCAGCAGTGTTTTCAATCGGTCTTTCTTTGTTGTATAAAACGGAATATGGGAAAAGGTCAAACTGGCTTGTTTCGACAGTAGCTAATGCTCGCACAAAGAAAACTCTGGCGCAAATTCCTCATCAACGGACGAGCTGTTGACACTACGCTCTTCCATCAACTCGAGACGAATTTTCTTGGCCTGGTCAAGCGATAGCGGAAATTCAACATTATCCGAGATGGCTGTTTGGATTAGATGAGGAAGCTTGCTTAATTGTGTCGACTTCAGCACGCTATCCATCCACCAGTCTTTCTGCTGTGGAGGAACAATCTCAGTAGAAGGAATTCTGGTGGTGGGGTCAATAAAGAAGAACGCAAGGATTTTGCGATGACCGGGTTTTGTCGGGTCAGCCAGCTTGAAGCCCGAGACTTTGTGCTGGTAGATGTTAGGGAACACGATGCAGCGTCCGTTCTTGGCCTCCACTTTTCCAATCTCCTGAACCAGCGGAATACTGTCATCCCTGCCATTCTCGTAGATTCCATAGGCACGATTGACGCCATCAAAGTCACCCTGCTCATAATCGAAATACTCATCAACCATTTCGCGGAAACTCAGATTGCTTTCGGTAATGTTCTCAACATCATAGTAGTAGATTCCCGTCGCAACAATACGTTCGTTAGCCATCGCCTCCACATGCCAACTACCACCCTCGTATTCAGGCCTTTCGGGAGTAAGCTCAATGTTAGACATCTTGAATATCGCCTGTAGGCGTCGGCCGCGGAGACTGATGGGCTTTAGCTGGCGCTTGGGCGCGACAAACGGATCAGGTTGGGGATCCACAAAACCACGACTATTCTGCCATTCATCATAACGTTCATCAAAGTCCGACGCATCGTAGTCGCTAGGCTCTTCTTCTTCTGCATAAAACCAATTGTAAGGGTCAGGGATTACTCTGCGCACAGGCGGGTAGATCAAGTCCGTAAGCACATGCTCCAAAATCGGGACAAACTTTGAGAAAATCGTGGCAATAGTTGGATAAAAGTCTGCGTGTTGGACTGGATGCAAGTTGTTGATATACGACACAATGTCCACAGTGCCATCGTCATTTACTTGGAACTCAGTTGGCAACCAGCAGAACCTCTCGGATAGGTAGCACGTACGCTGTTCGGGAATAATATACTTTGACGTACTGGAATCGTCGCCACCGTCATTCGAGAAAGATTCAACTGCCTTTTTCCACGCTGCGAGCGAGCCTGGAAAGTCACCAAATGTCTTCAGGTTTACTGCGTCGGCGGGGGATGCAATTGGTTTCGAAAGAATGCTTGAGCTCTTGTAGATTAGTGGATAAAGCGACGGATGGACAAGATTGAGGACCTGTTCGTTGCTATTTGGATGCCAATCCTTGTCTTTTTCAGGCACATCTTCTAGAATCGCCGCGTACCTCTTCAGCTCTTGGGTAGTAGCATCGTCGATAATATTATCAGATATCCATACCCGCTCTACCGCACTAAGCATGATGCCGCTTCCTGGGACATGAAGCGTAGCATAGTAGGCTAGCTCGTCAAATACGTAATCAATCTCAGCCTCTGTCAGACCCTGCTCTCTTGCTTCTCGAACCCAACGCCTGCGAATCACTACGTTGCCCATCTTGGGAATCCAATCTGGCTTGGCGCGAATGGCTCCGCTCATAAGACGCATACGCTTTTCGGACTTTGTATTCAGCTCAGTCGTAAAGCTACAATAGATGGCGCCAGGACTAAACCGCTCTTTGAAGGCATCAGTAAACTCCTTCAAACCTCCTATGGTGGGAGTAGGTGATGATCCTGTACTGCCAGTAGAATCCATGGCTTTGGTTGACAAGCAAACGAGAAGAGAAAAAGAGAAACTTGGAGAAAAACAGGGAATAGCCAGCCGAAGTAATGAAGAATCGGAAGTGGGGTGAAAGTGGCCTGCATCTTGGCCTTTTGTGGGCATTGGGTGCTGCGCAATAGAGACTGATGTTGTTTTTCTGTTCCTGCGATAGCCAATAGAATGGCTGGGTGCAGAGACGCGCGTAAGATCTGCTTACCCCCATAAAGGTTACAAGACAAATCAGCTCGGTATTGTTGTCGTTGTCAATACGCCCGCCAGAAAAAATAAAAGCATAGCAATTCTGGTGAGCCTTCTAATGAGATTTGCGGTTTTGCATACACACATAATATTAAGATTTTGTCCGCAGTAAAAAATACCAACATTCCTTAAACACCTTTTTTACAACTCTTGCCTTGCTGCGTGTTACATATTTATATGATGTCTATCGGACGAAAGTCACAAAAACCAAGGATCACCAAGCCCGTTGGCTATGTATACGATGTGCGCATGAAGTATCATCAGGATCTAGAAGATCCGCAGGACCCACATCCAGAGGACCCGCGACGGATATATTGGATATACAACATTTTGAAAAAGTCCGGCCTGCTCGATATAATGCAGTCTGTGCGGGTCACTCCAGCGACTGATAACAAGATACTTCGGGTGCACACCAAGGAGTACCTTGAAATTCTCAAAGATACGGAGATCATGGAAAAGGCAACGCTGCTGAACACACAGCAGCAGTTTGACTCTGTGTTTTTGTGCAACGAGTCGCACTACTGTGCGCGGATGAGCGCAGGTGGGTTGGTCTCGTTATGCGAAGAGGTGGCAAAGGGCAGACTGGAGAGCGGTATTGCTATTGTTAGACCGCCGGGACACCACGCTTGTTCGGCATTGCCAATGGGGTTTTGTTTGCTGAATAACGTTGCCATTGCTGTACGGGATATTCAGGCGCAAAAGCTCGCTAAAAAGGTGATGGTGGTGGATTGGGATATTCACCACGGCAACGGAATCCAGGATATATTTTACGACGACGATAGTGTACTGTATTGTTCAATGCACAGATATGACAGTGGTGAATTCTATCCTCAAAGCGAGGATGGCGACATGAATATGGTCGGACAGGGCGCAGGAAAGGGATATAATATCAATATACCATGGGTAGCAGCAGGTGCTTGTGACGGTGATTACATGTACGCGTTTAAAAAATTGATTTTGCCTGTGGCAAAAGAGTTTAATCCTGATATGGTTATTGTCGCATCAGGATTTGATGCTGCGGTCTGTGACCCAATCGGCGAATGCAAGGTCACACCGCAGGGCTTTGCCTGTATGACCAGAATGCTCAAAACAGTAGCCAACGGTAAGCTAGTTTTGTCGCTGGAAGGCGGATATAACCTAGATGCGATTGCCAATTCCGCGCTGGCATGCGTCAAAGTGCTTCTGAACGTACACTGGAGAGCAGGGACCATTCCCGAGCCGGCTATTTACATGGCATATGCTACGCTTCCAGAGACTGAAATAAATGGTGTGCAGCTTCCGCCTTGTAAGTACACACCAGAATGGGACACTAAATCGAATTGGGATCCGTCTGTGGAGGTTCCAGAGTGCTATCATGCACAACCATCTGAACTTGGAAGGGATATTGTAGATCGGGCAGTTCAGTACCAAAAGAAATTCTGGAAATCATTGCAGTGATTCGCTACAATAGTGACAAAACGACATTCGTTTATCTACCAGTATGTACTACATTTCTCGTTTTGTGTGCTAGTTGGATAAAATTGTGGACGCAATACAAAAAAATATATTAACGCGCTGACGCGTGTAAGAGAAAGACAATGCGACTAAACAGCCATATCCATGGGTATTTTTCCATGTGGCGTATAGCCAATTATTTCAAAATCTTGCATAGTGAAATCCTCAATGTTATCCGGAGTGCGCTTGATAATCATTTTGGGAAACGGACGGGGTTCGCGCTTAAGTTGAATCTTAAGTGCATCAACGTGATTAGAGTATATGTGTGTGTCGCCCATGCAATGTACGAGATGTCCGGGTTTAAGACCAGTGACTTGAGCAATTAGTCGCGTAAGAAGCGCATATGAGGCAATGTTGAAAGGGACACCCAATCCCATGTCGCAAGACCGCTGGTACATTTGGCACGAAAGTGTCGCTTGGTCAGTGCCCGGATTCGATACATAGAACTGAGCAAACATATGACACGGTGGTAGGGCCATTTTACCAAGGTCGGACGGGTTCCAGGCGCTCATGATAATGCGGCGATCTGTTGGATCCTCGCGTATTTTGCGAATAACCTCTGCCAACTGGTCGACCCCTTGACCAGAATAATCGGTATCGGCATCAACGTAATCTGCACCAAAATGGCGCCATTGAAAGCCATATACTGGACCAAGATCGCCCTCACGATGGTGAGACAAGCCGCGCGAGTCCAGAAACTCGCGGCTGCCGTTGCCATCCCAGATATGAATGTCCTTGTCACGCAAGACATTGGCATCGGTCTGGGCACGGATAAACCAAAGCAGCTCTTCGGCAACTCCACGCCAAAACACACGCTTTGTGGTTAATAGTGGAAACGTATCATCGGCCAGATTAAAGCGCAACTGCGGCGGAGCAAACAGAGCAATAGTTCCTGTGCCTGTTCTGTCGCCGCGTCGTTCGCCCTTCTCGAGTATCTCCTCGAGCAAGTTGAGATACTGCTTCTCTTCGGAATTAGCTGAAATGCTTTCTGAAGCTGTCATTGTCACGGTCCGGCGCGCAGTGTCAGATAAAAGGAAACAAGAAACACGACTCCCATTTCGAAAGATTCTTGAAAGCCGGAAAGTGGACATCATCTATGTGAAGTCAGTGATTTTGATTGCAACACTAGTAAAATTATGGATTTCCAGTGGGCCTAAGATCACCCAATTAAGAGTACGGTGACACACATTCAGCCTTAAGGAACTTGTGGTGTGACCTGCCTTGGGATTTATGCAAAACATTTAGCACTAAAAGAAATACAGTTTTAACCAAGCGGTTTACTAACAACTACTAAGGCTAGAAGGAAGCGTTACAGAACATTTCAAAAGATGGGGCCCAGCGTATTCAGGTAGTTTGCAAGGCTCGGGTTTAGAGAGAGATAAGCAGCAAACTCGCTGTATGTCATACAGATAGGATCCTTTGGAGCAGCCTCCGTGAATATCTCGTCAATCATAAGACGAATTGCGTCCTGGCTCAAAGCCTCCATCACAGACCAGTCGTTTTCCTCGTCCACGTCATGCCACATCGTCGATGGAAGCAGCGGCGGGTATCTTGTGCCCTGGCCAGCAGCGGCAGCATCCTCGGCCAGCTGGCTAGCAGACAAGATAGGCGATCTGCCGGTCCTGTCGCGTAGCGTGTCCGTGAACCCAACAGAAGCGGCAACAACGCCCCCTGCAGTGGCGGTATTCGCCTCAGACTCGCGGGGAACTTCCAACTCAATCTGATCTTCGAAATCCGGTTCTGGGGCGGACGCAGTGGTTGCATCCACTGGCAGCTGCGCACTGGTATCTAGTGGAATGTTCGCGGACATGCGACGAGGCATGCGCGAGGACACAATGGTGCCAATTGTCGCCGAGGTAGTGGCGGCTACAGAGGCAATGCTACTGTCGGCCTCGCTGCTGCCTCTGCCAGCATCGCTGGTCGCGCGTCCCACTTCGCTTGAAACCTCAGCGCGCACTGGCAGCATGGATACGCGCCGGGCGGCAGAGGATTCGCGCAGAGCAAGCACTTCAGCACGCAATGCCGACACTTCCTTGTCCAGCGCAGAAGGTGATTCGACAGGGATGGGAGCGGTGAATAGCGACGAGATTGTCTGGCCGGGCATGCGTCTCGAAAGATCCCCTATGGCTTCGGCCTCAATTTCCTCCTCCTGTGTAGGCACTACGCTCTTGGCAAGCTCACGCGTGGCATCAGCAAATGCCTCAAGCATGGTTCGCACGTCGTCGCGGCTCACCTTACCATCGCCGTCAATGTCGTACACACGAAAAACACCAGGAACCTTCTCCTCAAGCATTCCCTTTGTATATACTGAGAATCCGTGCGCCATCTCCGAAAATGTTATCATCCCGTCCTCATCTGCGTCGTAGTACGCAAACATGCGATTGGCAATCACAGATCGCGAGCCGCCAAACTTGCCCATGCACGTGTAGAACGCATCACGAGTAATCACCTCAGTCCCGTCTTCAGTCGTCGTGGCCAGCAGACAGAACTCGTTGTAGAGGCTGATAATCTCCATGCGATCCAAGCTGGTGTTTTGTTCAAGCTCCGTACGCGTCTCGCGCGAAAGCTCCTTTGGCAGAAGAGTCCCTGGACACAGTTTGTGAATAAGCGGAATACGCGAGTGCATCAGCGGCGGAAGAGGAATAGATATTTTAAGCATAAGATGGTGTCGGTGGGCATCCTGTGCCTCGCACGCCTCGCATAGGTCGTAGTTTGAGCACTGCGCGCACCTGTAGCGCATGCCCCGAATGGGCTCCTCGAAGCAGCTGTTGCATGAGGTGCCGTGGTGGATAATGCTGTTTCGCCGCGATTGGTCCTCGGCAATTGTGCACAGAAGATGTAAAAGCCGCATCTCCCCCTCCGCTGGGTCATCGGTCGCGTCGTCTTCGCTCGCTCCATCACCTTCAGCGGCGGGAGCCAGCTGTATTGCGTCCATTATCTCGTCCTCCAGCGCATTCGATGACTCTGCTGATACCGCTGATCTCCTAGGCAACGCACTTTCGACCTCTTCAACCTCATTGGGTTCTGCTGCACCATCTTGGAGCTCTCTTGCAATCGTGCGGGTGGATACCATCCGCCTATGTCGGCGAATTGTCCGTGTGCGCTCTAGAGTGGGTCCATTGTCCTCGTCGTCGGTTCGGATTGGGGCATCATCTGCAGGCCTCCTCCGCCTAGATCGCCGTCTGTTCCCTCCCCCACTACCTCTGCTGTCTATTGTGGCCGAGTATATCCATAGCCCAGCGAGTCCGGCCAACAGCCCCAGCGCGACCATGCTAAGCCGCCGCTGCATTGCGCTGTTTATGGCCTCTAACATCGCCCAGAGTCCACACCCGCTTTACAATCAGTTATCCAGAGTGCAGTATTTAATGTACAAGGCGTTGCGGAGATAAAAAAAAAATGCAAAGCACATGACTGCAGATGCCAACTCCAAAATAATCATGCACCAATGCCAACACTAGTAGAGTATGGCCTGCAAGTGGCGTGACATCTCGTAAGCAATGCGGACCTCCGTGCAATTTTGGCCACTAACATCGTGATCAACCCCCTGTTAACTTCCAAAGGTTTGGGGTTGTGCAAAGTGCACTCCATAAAAAGCACTTGCTACTTTCCAACACTTGTAAACGCACTTTATCTTCTGTAGTTTTATTTTTTCAAGATAAACGAAATCGCTCGATAAAATGTCTTCAAGTTACGCCGCTAAAAAGGCCGAGTCCGATGCTCTGGACAAAGCTATATTCAACGACAGTGCGTTTGCTCTTGGTGCTGCCTTTGTTACTACTGGTGTTCTCAGCGCCCTTGGACAAAAGTTCTCTCGAGGCTATCGCAGCCTACCTATTTCCGCCAAGACAGCACTTATTCTTGGGCCATCCTTAGGAGCAATGTATATACGTGGAGAGCATTCTGGAACTGAGTTTCGTCGTCACAAGTATTTAAACCAACTTGATCCTGCGGAGCGCGAAGATGCTCTCAAGAAGAAACAGGCCATGATTAGTCGCCAGACTATTGTGGATAGATCTATCAACTTTGTCAACGAACACCGGTGGTCGATATTGGGATTGGCTTGGTTGGTCGGAATGTCTGGCGCTGGCCTTTATCTGTATAAAAAGAAGGGAATGACTCCTGCACAGAAACTTGTTGAGGCTCGCATGTACGCTCAGCTGATTACCATTGTTGGGGTTGTGTCAACTGCCAGCATTGCCTCGCTTGGTGAAAATTCCGATAGTAAGCATGTTCAGCACAACAGTGCAGAGCTAGAAGCGATCCTAGCCTCAGATACGAAGGTGAAAGACCCCTCAGCAAATGACTCCATTGTGTCTGCAGACAAAAAGTAGTAAACTGTGCCAGCTTGGCTAGTTGCTTTGACTCGCCATAGCTATTCACAACCTTTACAGCTATTAGATCTTTATTCTTATTGTTTGGTTTGCAGTTTCTTGCGTATTATTAATTACATTGCCAATTATCTTATCAGCAAACATTGACAACACATT
>JANBTM010000033.1:17812-57454 GCA_027578695.1 Coemansia sp. RSA 1365 | reverse complement strand
TCTGACTGTTAATCAGGAGGTTGCTAGTTCGAGTCTAGCCGGGGGCGTTTTTTTTATTTTTTGTTTTGTTTGTTGATTGTAGTAAATTTTTGCTGCATTTTTTTTATTCTCACTTGTATTTGAGCAACAGTTTTATCGTGTGTATGTACCACCAACAGCCCAGCTACATCTGTTCTCTTTAGTGCCACTTTTTTTGTAGTGGCTGTCAGTATCACTTACAACTTGGTTGCGGCAGCATTTCCTCAGCTCTACCGACAGCTTTATGCTGTGTTTTCATGCGTGAATCAGTCTTAATACGGCCATCCCGTGGTGTCATAAATTAGCTGCGTTGTTGTGGATGTTTTTTTTGGTGCACCGTGAGTGTTTTGTTTACCAGAATGGCGGCATAATACAGCACTTCCATGCATGGGCAGACCCAAATTTAGCCAGGTCTATGTTACCACGGATGTTGTTGGGAACGGATAATATTTGACGCACAACATCTGCTTGGTAAACCACTCTAATAACAGCACGATGCACCACAGCATTGGAAGCATTGCAATACAAACAAACATATATTGCATGCCAGGCCAAGCCACAGCCGGTATCTGTTTTACATTGCCTTCTTTGGGGATGGGGATGGAGATGATGAGGTACACCCCTCCTTCCCCAAACGACCACATTCCAGCACAAAGAACTCAGCAACAGAATTCCCCGGCATCTGTTCCTGCAGTGTGAGCAGTGAGTATCCGGCAGCCTGGCTTGGTGTGGTGGGTAGAAAGGCCGGCGGCGTTGGTGGCTGTAGTATGGCATGTAACCTCTTTCATGTCCACAGTCAACACCTCTCTCTTATTGACATATAAAACATTTTCTTTAGAGCTGCAGGGTTTATCCAGAAAAAAAAGGAGAATGATGTCTTTTTCAGTTTCCCTCAGTAAAATCTACAGCCATATTCTTAGCATTGCCAGACAACAGGAAAAGGTATCATGTAAATTAGGCGCAGTGTTTGTCTAATATACCCCGATTTGGACAAATTTGGGGAGAGTAATGCGTGCTCGAAGCAACTGAGACCAAAAAAAATTTAGAGGGGGCTTGTGGCTCATAAATACGCCGCAGCACCAACAGCAGTGGTAGCTCTGTCCGTTCAGGCGATAGTGCCACACAGCTCTGTAATGGCTTAGATGATGTGCACTTTGGGGTATGATATGCAGCGGCGGTGGCTACTTGGTAGGCATACAAACAGACACAAGGCCAAATTGCACGAACTGGTCTCGGTCAGCCAGCCAGTCCCAAATACAAATCTCCCTGGGTACTTAAGCAGCTCTTACGGCCTGGGTATCTGGCATAGCTGGACTCTTCATCGTCAGAACCATCTTTGCCTTTTTTATACATTCAAGCTCATTTACCCGGCAAAAATAATTAGTTTACTTTCTACAACCTGCATAGTTAGCAGCTTCAAGGACAGCAACCGCATCGCAATACCATACAGACTTTCTCCACCTACAAGCATCATCATGTCTATCGTCAACTCCACGTGTGCTCCCGTCAAAAACAACCGCGAATGTACCTGCCCGTTGTGTAGAAACGGTGGCAATTGCTAGGAACGAGTGTTTCTGTTGTACATAATCGCCTACCGTCGAGAGAGTCACTATCGATGCACACATTTCATCATAAAAAAAAATTCAAGCCTGCATACCCGCTTCAAATCCGCGGCATCTGAAGAACCCCTTAGAGTTTCCTTCTTTCCAAAAATGTAGTTCGTTTTGCCCTTGGGCAACCCCTCCTCCCCACTACCCATCATAAACAACGAGGTGCTCTATAGATTGTTGCCATCGCATTTTTTTTGTCTTGTTTCAACCTCATTACATTCTGCATGTCTACTATTTACCTGTTGGGAGAACGCTTCCGAAAATATAAATTAGTTTTCCGCAGACGTGTGCCATATACGCCGCTGCCTTGTTTGCTGCCATACACATGCTTTATTAGAAAAGGAAGCTGGATATAGGCAATTTGGGTTTGCCACGTCTGTGGTGTCATTATTGATTGTTATGTGGCAATTCAAATGCCGTCCATTTATGTGCTGACGGGATCTACCGAGGGTAGTTGGAGCTTGGTTTTAAAACATAGACCTGAAGAGACAGTAAGATTCGTCTGTCAAGTCTTTTTTGCCATTAAGCTGATCGCCCCTAGAACAATGTCTTCGGCAGTGTGTTCTAAAAATGCAGCCACCGAATGGCACACGTTTTTTTTTACTCTTGTATAAATGGCCCTAACACGAGGCGCACTCATGATGCATTGACAGCCAGAAAGGAAATGTGATATGCCATCCTTTCCTTTCTTTTGTTGGCTGATCCTTCCGTTCTTTTGTTGTTGTTTCTTGCAAGTGCTTATTTTAAAAACACTACTATATTCCACAAAAACATTTCCGACAGTAATAAGCATGTCTTCAATTCACTCGCTGTTTCATAAAGTTGCGGAACATTTGAATCCTGTTCTCAAGAATTCGAAATTCAAGGAAACCGGTGTGTTGACCCCAGAGGAGGCAAGTATAAGCATCCCAAGCAGTTAATAAATAGGCGCCGTATTTTTTATGCGTTTCTGGCTAAGAAAGCAACAGGATCACATTTTTACTTTTACGGTTGTGTAGTTTGTTGCAGCTGGCGACTACTTGGTCTTCAAGTGCCCAACATGGAGTTGGTAAGTAGTATAGATCAGAAGATGTGTGCATATGACATAAAGGAGCGACAGCAAGAAATTGCTCCAGTCCTTTATATCCCTGCCTCTACTTTTTTTACGAATATTATGTGGAGTTAAGCACGGTTACTATCAGTTGTGGTTATTCTTCTGGATGATAATATTGAATTTTGTAGGGAGAAGGGATATCCAAATAAACGGCGCGAGTACTTGCCAGCTGACAAACAATTTCTGATTACACGCAACGTCCCTTCCTTGCGACGGGCAGAGCATATGGTGCTAGGCTTGGACGATGAGATTGAGCAAGATGGTGAGGACGGCTGGGTATCAGCATATGCTGGACACAAGGGCGCTGGTGCACAGGACGAAGATGATATCGAGGAGATTGGCGAGATGGGTGATACGGACGTTCAGGTGCCAACGGCCAAGGAGATTGAGCGCCTGACCAAGGGATTAGAGGATACAGATATTGGAGGCAACATTGAGCAGGACTTGGACACGCCGCTAGGACAAGTGGCAGAGGACGACGAGGTGGAAGAGATTCCCAGCGACATTGAGGACATTCCTGACATTGATGATGAGCTTGAAGGCTTTGGAGAGGTTGAAGACAGCGATCCAGCGGCCAACGCAGGCATTGCTGCAAACACTACGGCTAGCGCGGCAAAGGTCGATGGGGATGAAGACAAAATTCTGCGTACGCGCACATATGATTTGAGCATTACCTATGACAAGTATTATCAGACGCCACGCGTCTGGCTATTTGGCTACGACGAACAAGGGAAGCCGCTGACGACACGACAGATCTTTGAAGACATTAGTGAGGACCACGCAAAGAAGACGGTTACTATAGAGACGCACCCGCATTTAGCAGTGCAACAGGCGTCGATTCATCCGTGCAAACACGCACATGTGATGAAGAAGATTATTGAGAGAGCTGTAGAGGGAGGTCGGAAAGAGATTCGCGTTGACCAGTACCTAATTATATTCCTCAAGTTTATGAGTAGTGTGCTACCGACCATCGAGTACGATTATACCATGTCGACGGATATCTAAGCAATAAAACACAATGCATCTTTTTGGAGCTGTTAGTGCCAGAGGAAATAGAGAAAGAGCCGGCATTTTTTTACTTTACTTTTGATATTCCTCAAACAAATATTTTCTCTACATGCGCGAAACGAAAAAAGCTGAGCCTGGTCACTAAAGATCAAGTTTGAGGGTTTAAATGTTTTAGACTGTATGCGCGGATATTGTGTGCAAGCATAAATAAGTGTAACATGACAGGAAGTGGAGAAGATGGCAATAAACAGAAGTGCATGCCTCGGCACTTTCGGTTTTGCGCAAGCCTTTCTTTTGGAAATGGCAACTTGATTGGATAAGCAAGCTGTCGCAATAAGCATTGAAAAGTATCCCGCAGGTGTTGCTTTGAGTCTCCAGCATCATGACATGTGCTCGTGGCTAGACGCAACTGAATTGGCTCTGCGGAGTTGGAAAATCAAGACGCCACAAACTGAATGCCCTTCAGCACAGTTTGTATGCGCTTTTCAGGCACAATTTAATGCGCTTTGGTACAAAGCGCAGCTGTACCTGCGCATTTCTTTTACCTCCCCCACCCTTCATCTCTCCACGTCTTTGTTCTCTTTATTCTGCCAGTTCCGGTCTATCTTTACCTTTTCATTTTTTTTGACATAAAAGCAGGTTGTTTATTTGCTATTATACTTTGTACAAGAGAAAAGGCAACAAGATTTGTTTATTTTTTTCTGCAAATAGATGTCTTATATACCACGGCCAGAGGCGAGTGGTGGTGGCAAGGCTACAATCGGGAGAGCCGATGAGCTACGGCTGATGCACAGTATTCGTAGCAGTAATTCACCCGCAACACAAGGCTCGCCTATACAAGCAATTAACGATAAAGAGAAGATGGGGACAGTCAGAATGCCAGTGTCAACGCGCTCGTCAGTGGTCAGAGTGCTTTCAGACGATTCGCCGCTGCCAGGGTTGCCGCCATTACCAGCTGTAGATGCAGGCAGGTTGTCTGTTGTCAATGCAACAGCGTCCGACAGACAACACCGACGCACAGCTTCAGCGGGCGACGAGCAAAGACAGGGCGCATTGGAGTCAATAGAAGAAATGCAGTCCCACCTGAGCAAGAACAACACACTAGATGTGGCAACAGATGATAAGCCGCGACGGAGTAAGAGCAGACTGGGGCTGGGTAGCCTCCGGGTGGTGTGGCCACAGGGAAAATCACAGCAGCAGCAGGCGCGGGCTATGGGCGGGCCGCGTGGACGGTGGACATCTGATGAAACAAATGAGCTTGGACAAGTCAGCCTTCGGAGCTGGAAAAGCGGACGGCCGACAGATATGCGCACAGCGGCGGCGGATCTTGGGCGCTCAATGCGCGAGGTGAGCGAGATGCTGGAACACATGCTCGAAGGTTTTGCACGGTTTGGTGGCGGCGTTGCATGCTGGGAAGCGCAGAGCCACCGGTTTATTATGCGCTGGGCGGCGGCAGAGTTCCCCGATAACCCGATACTGAACCAGCCAGATGAAACAGAATCCAGGTTAAACAACTGCTTCTCGGCGCTGTCTTGCAGACCACGGTCGGCGCGCGCTAGTCTGTACATGTCCAACAGCCCCGAAGCGTCAAGTGTAGTGACTGAGTTTTGCGAGGACATCCGCAAACATGCAGATTCCTCCTTACCTCATAGACCACCCTCCTTTATGATACCAGAAATTAGAGCTATGCCGGATAAGGCAGCAGTAGGTGTGGTGGATACGCCTGAGCTGAAGCAGACGCCGGAACCGCGCAGCACTGAAGCTCACATGCGCAACGACTCAACGAGTGTGATGTATACAGCCCCGCAGGAACAAGCACCTGCACTAATGGCCGGCGTACAAGTCTTCAGCCCCCAGAGTGACGAAGCCGCGGATGGGACAACAAGACCGGTGTTTACAGGCAGCATCCGAAGTAGACAGGGAATTAACACAATGAGCCGCGAATCCCGCAACAGACGCGCACGCAGGGGCTCTCTTCTAGTTGAACGCACAGCCACTGCAAAGCCGTCAACCGACGCCTTTTGCAACAGTGTTGGCAGCCCTGTGACAGCCGCGACGGCATTTACTTTTTCGCCTACGCTGCTGGCAGCGACTGACAAAGTATCGCTGTCTGGAGTGGGAAGCATAAAGGCAGCACAGGGCGGCAGCGGCAGCAGTTCTGGCAGCATTGCAAGCAATAGCAGCCGGCGACGGGCGCACACAGTAGCAAATCCTCCGCAGACACTGGCAAACCGCGCTTCAGGTGACAGCGGTACGGTTGAGGCGGAAGCAGCACTAATTCCTATGGTGGCAGCCCTAGAGAACATCGAGCTGACGTCGGAAACGTCGCCAGAACAATCACCGGAGCAGTCGCAACAAGCTATCGAGCTGCGTGTGTCAGACAGTCAACTGGATACCGAGTATGGCGACCTGACATCAGACACACGGCTGAAAGTGCGGCGGTTTGTTGACCGCTTTGTGCGCGACTATCCATTGGATTTCCAGCAGCGCGTAGACGCTCAGCGCACTGGGAAAGAAGGGCTGTGTATCACTGTAGACCACTACGACTTTGAATACAACGACGCGTTCATGAAAGCCATTGAGACTATCTACCGCTACGTTGGTGGCAGCATGTTGTATACGTGCAACATGTTCTTTCACGTACAGCTGCTGCATGCAGTTCGCATAGACAGCATTTGCTTTGCTGAAGACCGCTGGCTACGTGTCAACGAGTTTGCGACACGTGTGTTTAACAAGCGTATTGAGGATGCGCGCTTTGTGGTGCTGCAAGAGCACCGGGAAGGAACCGGCTTGCCACCCACTACCATGCTGCTAGACGGTGAAGGTAGCCTGTCGCCAGGCGCGCAAAGCCGCTTTGAGAGTCTGACGGGAAGTGAGGGGAACGAACACCGGTCACCATTTGAGCGCGCCTTTTACATGGACAAGCTGGCTCACCGCTACGTGCAGTTCTTCCTTGAAAACAACAGCGACGAGATCATGAAGCGCGCGCACTCTAATGGTCCGCGGCCTATGCCTGTGGCTTTGTGCGTCGATGATGCAGCCATGCTGAAGTTTGATCGCGAAATACGCAGCCTGGTCGTTGGGTTTGTGTGGGAGGATATTCCGCTGGCCACACTCGAGTCAAAGGAGTTGACGTTGCTGCGCACGCTGGAGCTGATGAACGGTGAGATTGCCGACCGCTGCGGCTTCTACCAGGCAAATCTGCCGCAGATAATGGACACTACAAATTCTGACGGCTTTGAAGAACCGGATGTGTCTGAAGACGTGCTGACAGACATGCCAGCTGTTCGCATAGCGCGTGCCGTCGGGCGTGGCTTTGCCCGTGAACACTTTCCCACTGCGCGTGCTGCGTTTCTGCAGGCAATGGTGCACGACCACCCATTCAGGCCGTTGGCGCGCGACGAGATGAAGGAGTGGGTAGAGCGAGGTGGCAGCCCATTTGGCGAAGACGTTGACTATGTACTTAATGTCGGGCTGTACCGCTATCTCAAGCGCCTGCGTCTGCGGCCCAGCAAACGCCAGTGGCTGCAGGCCAGCGCCGAGGCCACCCTGTCGATGTTGCGCAGGACTTCCAATGCCACTAAGCAGAAGAAGTACATTGCTCATATTGACATTGCCGCATACGAGTCTCTTTTCTCTACTGTTGTGCAAGACGCACGTGTCAGCACATCGGCCACTAGTGCTCCGGCGGTGCGTGCAGCGATCTGTGCCAACGGACCGGGGTCTTCGCCATTTGAATCCATGCCGCAGTGGGTTTCGCTGTTAGTTGACTCTCGTGTGAGTCAGAAGACAGCTCAAGCAGCAGCGGCAACAGTAACGACGACGACGAGCGGCATCAGTTTACTTGAATCCTTAGAGGAAAGCTCGCATAATATGTCGGATGAGTTGCAGAGTACACATCAGCCGCGAGAGCAGCGAAAGCAAGAGACAGCAAATGGAATAGACAAGAAACCAACAAGAGAACTACCCGTTTCTGGTGCTGACATGAAGGATGGTGGTACTGCGTATTCTGCTACAAGCCTGGAATACGGTGACGCGCGCATGGCGCTGTCAACGTCGCCAGTGTTTCCAACGTCGCCGCCATATCTGGGGTCACTGCCACTGTCTGGGCAGCAGTTCACAGTACAGATGCCCACAGTTAGCCATCATGTGCCTTACGCTTCTGTGATGCCAGTGCCACAGATGTTCACGCCATTCCACCAAATGCCACTGCCACTGGACATGCAGCGCCAGCTAACCACTACTGCCACCAGTTATCTGCCCACCAACTCCACCAAGGAGGCGGATATGTCAATGGTTTTACACAAGTTTGAGGAAATGCAGGAAATGCTTAGGCGCTTGCAAGCGCAACGGGAGCTCTCGTAATTTGCCGATGTTTTTGGTAGCATTAATTCATTTATCTTCGAAATCCACATCTGGCTTACAGCACATCCAGTGGGTGTCTGCAGGATAAAACGTACGTGCAGCTAATCAGTTGGATTGCTGTGGTGCATGCATCTAGCAAAGACACTGACTACCTTTCTAGAAGCTCCCTCTTTCATCTGAAAACGTGGCCCTGGGCAAAAGCCTGGAAATCATCGACTTTCTGCAGTCCGCTAAGCTATTGGGCAAATGAATGATCGATATTGTAAGGAATTTGGGGGGTGTTTTCTGAATGACAAAATCGGGGAACAAAGCAACCCGAACAGCCATTGTTCGCCAAATGCCATCCATTGTATATAGATGAAAGTGGGGAGGCGTGTGTTTCTAGCTTACGGTCTTAACGCGCATATTTCTTTGTCAGCTAAGAAATGCCGAGTGGAGAGGGGAAATGGAAGGGAGGGGGAAGAAAAGGCTTCACAAATGACATTGCAGATTTCTCTCTTGCACTTCTTCTCTATTCTGCTTTAATGCTAATTTCATCATCAATACCTATTAATTGGTATCAAGCCAGTGTACTACCAATGATTTATAATCCAAACCCGCGACCGAAGAGACATAGCTCGATAGTGCAGATGCGAGCAGACAAGTCGACTGGCACCAGTGTTGCGCCGATGAATTACGGTTTGTTTAGAGAGATGCAGCACGCGGCGGAGCTTGGTCTCGGAAACCGTCCACTAAGTATTGTGCAACTAGAACCAGCAACAGAGCTGCCAACGTCTGGTCGCAGTAAATTGATCGGCGTTCCGAGCGGCCGCAAGTCCACACGCGTATCGGCTGCTCTGACTAGCAACACGCCGGTGATACAAAAGCCAGCCAGCGCAACGCATGCCCATAGAAGGAGATTATGGACAGATAGTGAAATTGAACAGGTTGCGTCTGCCAGTCTACAGAATTGGGAGAACGGACAGAGTGCGGACTGCGAATATATGGCGCGCCAACTGCAGCGACCAGCTGAAGAAGTGCGGGTGATGCTACGGCTAATGCTTCAGGAGGACGTGCTTAGTGCGCAGAAAGCGCACTGGCCAGACCACAGTCGAGATCTGGTAGGGCGATGGGGTGTACTGGAGTTCCCCGAATGCTCGGTGCTTGTAGCCAATGGCTCACTGCTGCGCAACAGCCCGCAATGTGAACAGCGCGGGTGCTTTTCCATACTGAGGGGTCGTCCACGGCCTGGTGACCGCAAGATGCGGATTGAAGATCTGACACCGCCGCGGACAGCTTCTGCTATTTATCCTACAGTTAATACTGTCTCCTCGAAAATTGCAACTATAGCGGCTAATTCTGGGGATACACAAGATGCAGAATCGAGTAAATCTGATGTTGACAGCACACCGTTGCCAAGGATATCTAAAGCCACAGCAGTGTGCGACACGCGAGAGGCAGCAACGTCCACGAACAGTCTTGCATTTTATCCGCCTCAACCAAAACCAACGAACAACTCTCTTCTCCGTCGAAAGTCCACTGCGCACAGTCAGATACTGCGCACTAAAATAGCACAAGAGCGGCGCAAACAGCACCGGGCCAACGCTTCTGCGAAAGCCGCATCCACCGCCTCTTCTAAGTTGCAGCTAAATCTGCCTCTGCCCGGACAGACGCCCAGTGCCGAAGTAGCAATAGAAGCTGTAAATGAGACAGAGCCCGTTGCATATGATGGCAATGTTCTGGGGTTGGCCGAAGCCGTCAGTGTTGCTGCAGCGGCAGTATCCAAACTTCCTCTGGACTTATGCAAACTGGACCGACTTGACAGCGACATCGATGTGCACTTTGTTAATGTGGCTGGTGCGGTTCGCAGATATGTTCGTGGGTTTGTTGGCGACTATGTGGAGCAATTCTTTGACGTGTTTTACCTGCGCGTTATGCGGTCTGGCGGAGCTGTGTTGGTACGCAAAGCTGATAGCGGCATGAAATTGGCAAAGAGTGAACTGGTAAAAGGCCTTGAAAACGAGATGCAGCTGCTGGATGCTTTACATGGCAGCGTGCTTGATCCGGGACGCGCAGATCTGCACTTCCACATACGATTTGCACGTGCTGTACAAAAATGTGACATTCGCGAGGATGATATGAGCTGGCTTAACGTCAACTCGTATGCAACCGCCGTATACAACCGCATGCTAGAGGACGCACATCACTTAGCGCTTGGAAGGCTTGGCGATACAGAATTGAAAATCGATAAGTTTAAGCGCACACATTATATGAGCTTGATGGCCGGGCTGCTGACGACGCGTTATGTACAAGCTGCCGGACGCCATGTATTTCTACAGCGCGTCGCACGCTATGGATACCGACCAGTGCTAACAATACCAGCACCCAGCGCTATTTTAGACGAGGCATATACTGAAACCGAGGCAATGCTGCCGTGGTCGGACACGGCAATCCGCTGGGCGCTCCAGAAGATGCTAGTGGCAATGCTGCCACATATCACACATGACTCAGCATCAATTGCACTTCAGCGGTCGGTCGAGATTTACAACAAGACAATTGTGGATTTTGTCGAAGGACAGCGCCACGATCTCAGTATATCATTTGGTGCCGAAGAACCTCAACCAGTAAACAGCCCGCCGGCACTGGGGCAAGTGCGGCGCAGCGTCGGTGGCAGAATTAGCGCACAGCAGGTGGCAGAGCTGGCGCAGTGGCTGGCGGATGTATGGTTTGACCGTCTCAAGCGCGCACTGCTAAAAGCATTGATGGCTGACCACCGTCTGCGTCCCGTGCGGTTGACAGAAGTGCGTCGCTGGATTGCCGAAGATCGCGCACCCTGCGGAAAGTCTGTTGCTTTTGTACTCAACACGCGTCTGTACACATATCTCCGCAATCTAGATCTGCTCTTGTCAGAACCCATGTGGCTCTATGCCAGCGCCGCTGCCTCTTTGCGGCTGATCAGCCGTGCTTGTGGCCAGATTGTCGATCCGCAGCTGTTAGCCCATGTTAATATGCGCAACTATACAGAGCTGTTCCGCTCAATTATACAACATGAGCTGACAACGCCAATCGCTCTACACGATACCCAAGATTTCTCTACGCAGCCATCGGAGCTGAACCACGATGCAGAGGACTTGGAAGATTCGCGCATACGACTTGAGTGCCTAGCTCAGGAAGCTGATTCAAACTACTTGCTGCTGCCACATGCAGAGCCACCTGTGGTAAAATCCCACACCAGCTTTCATACGATACCAGAGTCAGCGCGTCTGGATATCTTAGAGCGGGAGGTTCTCAGCATTCGGCGCGAGATTCATGGTGTGGCGGACATGCGCCGCGATGTCGGCGCCATTCTTGCTATGCTTCGTACACAACGCGCGTGACATCTTCTGTCTTGCTTAGTGCTTGTTTTCATGACCTGCCATTATGTATAAATTACTGCTACTCCAAAGATGTGCGTTTTCACAATACAAGCAGTCTGTCAGATGGCCAATTGTTTGGCTGCTAGCACATGGGTTTTGCTGCACCTCCACTAGTTGTGTGCATCTTCTTTTTGCGGCAGGCTCGACTCTTGGACGTCTGTGCGTGCAGCTCGCTTGGATGCTGGGCAATCCTCATATCCCTCACCCCACATCGGCCAATCCTTTTTGCAATTATTGTGTGACATGTCAATGTGGATATATGTCACTTCTACAATGGCTATGGCTATGTGGGACTGTTGGGGGATGTAATGAAGACGGTGTTCGTGAACGTAAACTGATTGGCATTGCGCATACAAACATAATATTTAACCTCATCTCTTGCCATGTTATTTCTTCTTTACTTGATTTCTTTTTCATTTCTTTTCCATGTTTATTGTTAAATATCATCTATATTTGCATTTCCTTCTTTACAAAAAGGCTTCCACTT
This sequence comes from Coemansia sp. RSA 1365, assembly GCA_027578695.1. Taxonomy (NCBI): domain Eukaryota; kingdom Fungi; phylum Kickxellomycota; class Kickxellomycetes; order Kickxellales; family Kickxellaceae; genus Coemansia; species Coemansia sp. RSA 1365. Next base: position 45,478 of record JANBTM010000033.1, on the reverse strand, counting down.
GTTACTTTTTTTCATGTCAATACAACCCTGAACTTTTTATACTAAGCAAAGAGATTAGTTGACTACACTAATTTCTGTTCTCCCCCATATCCCTCCCTTTTGCAAATTCTTGAAGGCAGAAGAAGGAAGAAGGACATTACATTACATTATCCGTATCCAAAAACAAGGCAAAACTACACCAGCAATTCTGCGTGTTTGTCTTCTTTGTTATTCTTCACAGTACAAAAAATATATATACAACGTGTATTTCAAGTGTTGTCAGCTCACTTTTAATTGTCTTTAGTCTACAGAAGCAGTCACGCATAAAATTTTCCAAGGTGCAAAAAAAATATTCTCACATTTGTCTTTATAAGCAGTCTGGGAAGAAAATACTAATGCGGGAGCCGCCACCGGGCCACGATGGCTGTCATTGTGTGGGATTTCTGGATATTAAGGCACTGCTTCAGAAAACGGGCTGCGGTTCCTCAAAGCCACTACCAGGTGCGCGACGCATTACCACCCTACCAGAGCAGCATATCTCACCACTGCCACTATCGATTCTGCGGAGTGATAGCCAACATTCATTGCTGCGCCCACCTGCCGATCCATCGCGAAGAGTTAGGTTTGCTCTGGACCAGATTGATACACCATCACTTGAAACTCATCACAAACCCAGCGACAACAAAGGTAGCGACGACAGCATTATATCCAATTGCCAGGACGAAAGCTACATATCGCCCAAGGCACGGGGCACACAGAAAGAAAAAGCTAAAGATGATCCATTTTCAACGAGGTTCAAAGTGCAGCACATTCCAGCCGAGTGCATACAGGAGCTAATGGAGCTTGGAACCATGGATAGAATACTGGCAGTGTACAATCGCAATATTGGACGACTTGCTATAAACAGTTTTCGTCCTTTCCGCAGCCTATACTTTCATGGAATTGTACTGCACCATTTGGGAAGACAAGACACGTTGGATTTTGAACAGAGACAACATGTGTGCGAAGCTGCAGTGATGTTAAATAATGCTGCTACTCCAACCAAAGACAACGCCAAACACAATCCTCCCAGTCTTCTTGCGTTTTTGAATCTAGGAGTTGAATCTAGTAGTAGCTTAACTATGCCTATTGCTGATGGCAATGTACTAGCGCAGACTTCATGGGACAAGCTCAACCGTGCCAGGATGAAATACGCACTAACTGCCGGACGCTTAGTGGCAAGCCTGCAAGAACCACCGGTTCTTCATTGTTTTGAACAGATGGTTGCTCAATGTTGTATTATTCGCCCAGTCTTTGATTATACATTTCGTCGCTTTATGGATATGGAGCAGCCTGATCTTCTGGTGCGCGATGATGCGCTTCAGTTTCAGATATACAGTACTGTACGCGAGATCATGAGTCGTGTCTATGGCGATAATCCGCCCCTTGGTTACGTTATGTGTACCACATTGTTTGCAATTGCTGAAACCAATGACAAAGTTGCAAGCACACTAATGCGTAATACTACGGAAACCACAATGGTTGATCTATGTTCTACCATTGCAGATGCAGATGTTGACGAAGACACAATTGCCTCCAGTACATTTAGCGGTCAACATGCTGATGGGCCACTGTTACCGAGAGAACTTCTGTGTCTGCTTGATTGGGAGTTTGCAGCAGTACTGGGTTACATGTTAGCTCACAGATACTACGAGGACAATGTCCAGGTAACTGAGATGCGGGCCAGGATTGGCGCCAAGACATTTAGTGTTGACTCTACTAAAAGTCAGCCATTCCCGCCGTTGTTGCCCATGCAGGACACCCACTTCCACAAACGCATCGGGAACTACGTCAACACTGTATATGCCAAATGGCCTCATGGCTTTGCATACATGGTAATCGATGAGGCCGTCGAGGCCTACAATGATATAATCCAAGATATCCGCACTAAGCAATGTCACTAGCTCGCACTACCACTACCACCACTTCACCTTGGTCATGACATGTATAAATGAAATAGATTATGTGCATTAGCATAGCATACCTTGCCCTATCAAATACGAAAAGTAGTGAAGCCAATATTGTAGTCGCCGCTAACTGAGACCATTGTATTTTTGGAAAATCCAACAGACCAAACTGCTTGTTTGTGCAACTGGTTCATCTGTGGAGCAGTCTCGGAACAACCAGCGTAACGAGTGTCCCAGATGGCGACAGTGCCATCGCTGGATGTATCCGACGAGCCCTGATGAATCGGATAGAAGATCAGCCCACTATCAGGGTGCCATGTTGGTCTAATATACCGCGACTGCGTGCGCTCCCTATGTTGACCCAGCGCCAATACCGGATAAGCAAATGCCAGGCGTTGACGCAGATCAACAATGCGGAGTTGTCGGTCAGTGGCAGCATAACTAATCATCATAAGATTCGGGTTGGCTGGACAGGCAACAATGTTTCCAACGGCACTGGATGGGCGACCCTGAGGCATATGACCACCCAGATCCTTTCCTGTTTCAGCGTCATTCATACCAATACGTCCGCTATCCGAGCCCGACAGTACATATCCGCGATTGTGCTCAAAGCACAGTGCACCTATACGCGAAGAGTGGTGCGTGCGAAGCTGCCGTGTCGATGCAACCGCTGCTACCCTAGAACAATTCATCTCCAGTGACCACACAAACACCTTATGATCGCGCAGGCCGCCTGTTAGCAGCATGCTGCGGTCGCGCGTACTTTGTCCAGCCATGCCCTCAACTACTGAAATTGGACCCTTGTGTGGCGACGAATCCCAATGCTGTGCATCTCCAAGCCATTCATTACTTTTCTGCGTAGCATCATGTTGGCTCAGAAACACAAGCCGACCCTGACCGCCGAGCGAGTCTGCAGTCGACCGCACCCCAGCTACCGCTGCCAACAATGAGGGCGTAACTTGTGTCATGTGTTCAGGAAAATCCATACCTAGCACCGATGTCATCAGCATCTGATTCCTCTGCTGTTGGTGAGGGTCCCAGATCTGCACTGTCCCATCCATACCGTAAGCAACTGCCATCGGATAGTCTGCGTCTTTGAATTGGCAGATAAGCGCAGCACGTGGTTTACGCTGAAATGCGCTGTACAGCGAAGTGTTGAACTGAAAAGGTCTGGTAGCCTTGTCACTTGATTTTATCGCAATTGGTTCAACATCAAAACCTGTCTTTGTGTTACTGGCATCCGATGATAATCGCTCCTTGGACTTTTCATTTATAGATGTTCTCTTTGTTGATGTCTGACCGCGCACGGAATGTGTAAGCGCAGTATTGGCGTGCCGCCTGGCTAATGATTGTGATTGAATGGGTGTCATTGGAAGAGACTGATTTTGTATTGACTCTTTTGCTGAAACCACATTGCTGGTAGGCCGGTTGTCATAATCATTGCGTTTTGGCAGTGCGGGGGATGTAGTTGGCAATTGTGGTGTCTTTCGCAGGGAAGTGGTTTGAGAGAGGTGTCTGGCTGCTCTATTCATTTCCTCAAATGCCTCTTCTGCCTGCTTCATGTACTTCTGGTACCTTCGCCTGTGGCGCTCATAGTCTGTCCATACACTCGCAGCTGATCGATGATCGTCACCACCAGAAGACTGATGCGAAGGCTCCAGGTCATCCGCATATTGGGTAGTGTTTGAAGAAGCCAAGTTACTACTGTCACTGATGCAATTCTCATCACTGCCATTCTCATCACTATCATCAGAGAGTATGTTTCTGCGGTTGCGTTTAATCGCATATCTGTCTTCTGGCCAATCTGTACCAATATCCATTGATGCTAGCGTATCTGCCGAATAGGAAAAACGCGAACTCCTATCATCAGATGAAGGCACAGACCCCACGCTCTCTGGAGATCCACTCGACCGTTGCCGCTTTGCAAGTCGTACACTGGTATCAAACATAGACGGTTTAAGAGCCGCATCGACTGTTGGTGACATGGGAGCAGTGACTAAGCCCTTCGCCATAGTTGATGAAACAAGTACTTCCTCGGTGACCTCGCACTTGCCAGTATCTGTGCTTGCAAAGCTAGGTTGTCTACTGTAGTTGACAGGGAGAGTGTTTGTTTGCGAGTTTTTGTGACCAGTGCCATTGCTAGAGAATAACCCAAACCGTTGAATTTTGGACATTATTTGCCGAGTTTTGAAGGCAAAATTTGACACGTTGTTACGGAGCTTTGCCAAAGCAAAAAAAAAAAAAACAGAAACAGAGTTATGTTAGTGAGAAACTGCGCTTTGGGAGAGGGAGAGAGATGTGAAAATGTGTTGATTCTATGCTGGGGTTTTCCTGCACAGTGCCTATGAAAAAATAGCTAGCAAATGATTTATTTATTTATTTTTTGCAAAAAAAGTAAAAGGCAAGCAAGGTTTCTGAGGAACTACTCCATAGAAATAATGCAAAAAGTGAAATTAATCATGGAACATGAAGCGAAGTCGATACCAAACGCTGCCAATAAATCTAAAGGCAGCCAGTCCTGCGACGGACCAGAAGATAAAGCTCAGATATTCGTTGTGTGAGCCAGTACTATCCTTACCAGTAGTAACATCTGCAAACCACTCTGAAGAAATGACCATAGCAAGAACCATATTTGAGCACATCCAGGCAAGTACCAGTGTTGTACGGAAAATCTTGTTCTGATCCTCGCGCTTCGTCGCAGCATCTCGCTTAGTGCTTGCCGGAGGTTTGGGGGACTTCAATTCAATAATAAATGCCTCGTAATCCTTGTTGGCATCCTCAGCATCGGTCGCAATATCGACATGAGCAACTTCCTTTCCATCCTTCTTCTCGATCTTGGCGTGCCCGAGGCTTGAGGCAATGGCAGTGTCACCCTTGGTACCCCACGAGACATCGTGCGTGTTACAGAACGCATACACCATCAAAATGTTAATCGATGACGGCAGCCACAGCATGTACTGGATAAACGAGGTAAACATGTGCCAGGGTTCAAAGTACAGTAGCGACGAAATAAGATACAGTCCATATGTTGCGGCCATTGAGATGATGATGTCACGGAACTTTTCCTCTTTCAATAGCCCGTCCACTCCGTCATCATAGTTTGTGTGCACTGCGGTGTAAACAACGCCATATATAGCCACGTAGGTAATGATAATCATGATAACCGTAAACAGAAGCACTGACAGGCGGTAAATGGCCTTTGTGCCCTGTGGACGATTGCCCAGCGAAAGCACAAACTGCATCACCAGGGCCAGAATATAGAGCTCGCGGAAAATCTCCATTACAATGTATCCGGCGCCATGGAAAGGGTCTGAATTTTTGCTGATGGGATCATCCGTTTTCTGCGAGTCGTAGATGGTCTTTACGTTTTGCTCGAGGAAGAAGTACGCCAGGTAGAAATTTGCAATAGCAAACCACGAGAAAATCATGCTTATCGATTGATAGATAAGCTCAATTGTCAACATCAGTCGCCGGTACAGGCTATGAGACGTGCCAATCATTCGGTACCAATGTACAATTGCGTAGAAGGCTGCAAAAAAAGAACCATTGAGCCAGCGACGACGCTGCGAAATAAGCTCAGCCAAATTGTCAGGAACATCAGTGACAGCCTTAGCAGCCTTGACATAGCGCAGGATGTAGTTACAGCGGCGCTTAGCCACAAGCTCAAAGCACAGGATGCGGTCCTCAGCCAAATACATATTGGCCTGGAAAATGGTACTGTCAGTTCCGTCAGTGTGCATCAGTTCGCCCTTAAAGTACTCGGCCAGCGGACCAGTGTCCTTCGAAGTGTTTTTCAGCGCCGCATAGCGGTACGCAGAAAACGCACCCGGCAGCACAGAAATGTACCCAAACACAGACTCCAGCGGCTTATCAAGGATGTTAGAAATTTTGTACTCAAAATTTTGTGCGGCAACAAGAGGATTGAGAAATACGTGCTTGCAACCCTTGCCCAAGTCAGCAGCAATCTCTCCACACGCACCGGCGACACGCTCGTCGTGGTCAAAGCTCTTCCACAGATGGTAGATGGATGTGCCAGTGGGTTTAGTGCCGACGTCGATCAGCACGCAGATGTTGGGCTGCAGCACTTCCGAAAAAGCGTTGAAGAACCAGCGATGTGAGTTGATCTTCTTGGCGTTTTTGGTCTTAAGACAGAACAGCACTTGTACTGGCGGCATGCCCTGCTGGTGTCCGATAAAGTTCATGTTGGTGTCCATCCCTGTCTGCACTGTGTACTCGAACAGATGCGTCACCACCTCATCTCCATTAACCGTCTTCTGCATGATACCCTCCTGGTACACACCAAGTACGCCCAGTACTGCTAGCACGCGCTCATCAACCTTGGTCATTCCGTCAGCCACAATGCACACCACAATCTTCTCCCACGAATTGGGCCCCCACGTGCGACTGTTAGTCCGCGAGCACAGATGCGCAATGTTCTTCATTACCGCTGTGAACGTACGGTTAAATAGAATCTCGTCCTCATTGTACATCGTCAGTACAATAAATATCTCCGTCTGTCGCCCCAGCAGCGTCGGCCGCAGCGTGTACTTTTGGTTCATAAACTCGTTAGCGTCCGATGTTACTGGCGTGTACCGCACGTGTGTAAACTCCTTCGCATCACTGAACTTCCCCTTTTCCAACACCGATGACGGCACGGGACTGTCGAGAACGAGGTTGCCAGATGTCAACTCAACAGCCTTAAGTTTGCGCCTGCGCTGCGACTGGTACCGCTTGTAGTTGCGCGCACCCGGTGGCGGAGCCTGCTGCACGTCGTAGAGGCTGGCCACCGCTGGGTCGGGATCCGGCATGATACGCGGGTCAAACTTTATTGCCGGTGTGCTCTTTCCCTCTTTGCCCGATGGTCCGCCGTCGTCTGACATTATCGGTGTCGACGGAATGGAGTATGCCTCGTGCAGCGTGAGCGTCTGCGGCGTAGGTAGAGGAAGTGGCTTCGACGGCTGTCCCATACCTGGCTCCATGTATCCAGAGTTAGCGTAGTCCTGGTGGTACTGTTCAGCCGCTGGCTGAACATACTGCCCGTCGTGTTGAAAGTAGCCGGCGCCAGCGTCGGCAGGATACGGAGCAGCATGCTCAGAGGGATACGGGGCGGCATGTTCGGCGGGATTATGGTGGTATCCCGAGTACATGTCGTAGTTGTAGGGTTCTGCTGGTGCGGTGGTCTCGAGCACCTCGAGGTCGCTGCGGCTCACGTTGACCATGTTCGGATTATCATAGCGTGGTGGTTGTGCCATGGGCGGTGCGCTGGGGTTGGTGTAGGGGTTGGTCATGTTGCGGTCGAGCATCTCATACTCGCCCGGACGTCCAGCCGTGTTTGCTGCCCCCCTTTTCTTGTTATTGTTTTCCATGGTCGTGTCCGGAGAACTGGTAATGTGTGGCTACCAAAACACCCAAGAAAGGACAAGTGAATATTATTATCAATATGGTAAGTGTCCGAGGTCACCAGAAAGTACAGGTAAGCAGTTTGTGTTTTGGAGAGTGAAAAGTGGAGTCAGGAAAGGTTGAGTATGATCTGACTTGGCTTCGAGGAATAGTGCAAGAGAGAATGCGCGATCTGCTAGGCGGGCGAAGGGATAGTCAGGCAAGCAAACAGTGGGCTAATAGTTGTACTCTTTTTCCACACTCTAAACAAAGGAGGCGCTGAATGCAGAGCAGAAGTGCGTGGATGGGCCCCGCTGTATAATATTATCCCGTCTGCAAATGCACTACGCTTGATTCGAAAATGGCCCGCCGCATGCACGGCTTGCCCAACTGGCATCCCACGCATGCCTACTGAAATATTTCTATTTTTGTCACGCCTGCCAATCTTAGAGTATCTCTTCTTGCCCCACATGAGTCCCAGGTGCCCGGGCTCCATGGCATGCGTGGCAAGCCACCGCCTGCTCACATGTTCCTCCAGTAGTTCAGATCCAATTCTATTGCATTATCTTTTGGCATGCGCGTAAAAGGAGCATATAAAAGCCTGGGACTTTTGTGCTGAAAGAATAAGGATAAAGTGGTGTTTAAACTGTAGGTTGGTACTTACTTGGCGTCACTCGGCAGTGGTAGTTGAATACGACAGCGTAGAAATAAGAAAATAAATAAGCACAATAGCAGTGCGCAAATGACAAGACAACAGAGCCAAGAGAGGTTTCCGGCGCATGCATGCTACAAATGACGACAGAGTGCGACCAAATATATTGTTTTGCCTTTGCTGCATCCATTCCGGCCTTACAAGGTGAGGGACCAGAGGGATGCTGTGCACACGCGGTCCGCAAGGTGGGCTTCAACCTGGCACGCTGCTTTGCAAAACACACTAGACGGCATACTCACGCAAAGCGGTAAGGATTGGAGGGAATTTGAAAGACAATCCTTATTATTATTATTTTTGGCTACTGCGAGTGGTGACTCGAGCTTCCTGATTGGGAGAGACGCTTGCCACTCACCTGCGCAGCTTGCGGTTGGGGAGTCTTGCAAAAGTTAGAAAACCCGGCGAGACGATCGGTAGACGATGTGTGGCTGGATTTGGCTCGTCTGCTCATACCCTAATCTGAGCCCTGCCTCTGCAGCAGTAGATCCAGGCACCTGGCTCAGGGGAGAAGTTTTTGCAAGAAAAGCAGCAGCCGTGAACATGTGCACCTATGCTGTTATTAGTGCATTCGGAAAATTACCATCCAACTCGCAGTGGAGATGTAGAAACGCAAACACGGTCTATGTGCCGATTGGTTAAATAATAATGAACCGAAAAGTCTGTGCGTCCGAGACCAGATCACACGAGGAACTAAAAAAAAATTGGCTCTGGATTCCTGGGTCATGAAAAGGAACTCGAGTCAAAAAGTAGCTTCCGTATGATGTTCTCATACACTGTGAGCTGCTCGCTCTCTATCTTTAAACCAGCCAGGCGATTTGCCAAGCAGTCCCACATGTGCTTTTCTTTGCAGTGCGGAAGCAGAAGGGGGAACATCGCTGTGCCATGCTGCTTGGCATGTCGATCCTAACACTATTAATGAACATATTTCCCGACACGGTCTGCATTGGGGCCTGTGAGGAGACTGGCCCTCTTTTTGACGTTCAAAGACAACTTTCTTTCGACCACTCTATGAAAGTCACTGTGCGTATGGTTGTGGCATTTTTTCCCCTTCCAAAAGCCTCGAGGCACAAACCACAAACGCCTTTATACTGGCTCAGTGTATCTTGTTTTTTTTTTTTCTTCTATTCGTTCTGCAGGTTGATTCCCTGTCTATTTCCTGCTTGTGGAACAACCGAGGCGGTCTTGCCGTCTTTTTCTTCTTCTTATCCCTGCATCAGCTCCTGTTTTATTACCTCTTCTGCTCGACTAGCAGCTTATACATTGCCTAAACTTTGCTTTTGCATTATATTGCCATATTATATTACACGTTTAAAACGTGTCAAGCGTATATTAACTATTCTTATTGCGCTTATTCCACTATCCCTAGGTGCACTATCTTTAAAAAAAAAATACACTATCGGCTTAAAATTGGTCCCGCAGTCCCCCCCCCTTAGGTCATTGTTTATACCGATATGAGGCTCTGTGCACATGCTCCGCTCTTGTGCATTGTGCTCCTACTATTGCTAGGCGTAACGTTGGCTGCAACTGACACTACTGATACTAGCGACACTGCTAATAAGGGCGAAGACAACAATACCGACGACAGCAGCAGTAGTATTGGTAATCCCCAGAATGGCTGTCCCGCAGACGGCCCTAAGCCCATCACTTGCAAAGACGGACAGGACTCTGTCTACGTGTCTCAAACTAGTGTGCAATGCGCACACTACATGTGTCCACCGGCAAAAAGCGAGAGCGACGACAATGAAGATAGTGATAGCAATTCAAAGACGCGTTCGGTTATTATACCAGCAGTGCTTGGGACCGTTATCCCACTTGTGGTAATAGCTACGGGCATATTCTTCTACTTACACCGTCGTAATCGTAGCCGAGAGTCGATGGATGGTCACCATCATGATTCAAAATACTTGTCGGGTTATAACAACCTCGACGAAAATGCTTTTGGTGGATACATGCGGTCGCCAGACAACCTCTCATCAGGATACAGCATAAGCAAATGGCGCGACTCGGCTGCTCAGGACGTCCACACTTCTGGTTCACAGGCTTCTATTCCAATTATATTTTCGGCAGAGTTCTCGGCCAGACCCTCTGATGATAACAACCGCGAAACCAAGCTGTTTAACGAGGATGAAGCAGCACAATATCGTGAGACGCGCCTTTTCAGCAGTACGGCATCGGCTGAGGATGTGCGCAAATGGGCGGCTCCTAGCGTTGTCAACCTCAATCAAATGTCTCAGACACCGCAGGTGCCACAGATGCCACAGATGGTTGTCCTTAACCACCCTAATGGGGAGTCGCGGCCTACAACTGCTACTAGTCATCTAGAGATAGACACAGCCGGCGCACGCAACTTGGTAGCTGAAGGCACCAACCGTACAAGCAGTGATTCTGGAATCAATGCAGATCCATCTGCCAACTCACAAACCCCGGGATCTGGAGACTCACCTATAGTCACTGAGATCACTGCATCAGTTGCTACAGAAATGCCGCGCATTGTCCAAGTAGGCAAAACTCAGGCTACTCGCGCAGTTGAACCTGGAAATAACCAAGAACAGGCAGTGCCTGGCTCGCCACTGCGTGTTTCCAATAACGGATGGGATAGCGACAGTGATTATGACAGCGATAGTAGCAGTGATAAGGATAGTGACGTTTTGAATAGCAAACAAACTATAGACCGTGGTCTATTGGATAACCCTCAGATACATGGCGAGCGGCCTTTGAAAGAGTTGGAAAACAGCTCGCAACTACAATTTGAGACCACACCCGATGACTCATTCTCTAAAGACGTTCTGGCAGCTACAAATATATTTAGCGAGGACAGTCAGCCTAGAAAGCCTTAGATTGGGTTGTAAATATTCCTCTATTTTTTCTTTGCCCTGCAACCAAAGTCCTTGCAAGTCCTGGCAACAAAATAACATGTAGTTAATCCTTATATTCTCCGTTGTTACCAAAAAAATTCTCATGTTGCTTTTTTTCTCTGTAAATAACCACTTGGTTATTATATCTTTTAAAACTTAAAATTGAAAACCTTTGATGCTTACCAATTGAAGCTCCCAAACTTGCTTCTAAATTTGTATCATCGCGATTGTGTGATGCATGCCAAATCTCAAGCACAGTTTCTATTTTTGCTACAGTTTGATTTTTTTTTTTTTGCATCACTTGACCACATACTCTCACACGCACAGTGACATCTGTCAACCATTTTGGCTCTTCTCTCCAATACATCCATATTATAAATCATTTTTTCTACTTATTAAAAATAATTGTGAATATTTATTTATTAGTTCTGCGTGTTTCACAACCCTTGCCTTTAATACAGCAGTCGTTACCATGGATTCCTCCAGCTTATCCACACCCACAACCACATCAGAGACCAACACCACAAGCGAAGATGATGCGTCTACAACATCGCTCAACATTAACTGTCCTAGTTCTACGCTAGCTTGTGATGACGGTCAAATAGGCATGCTTCTGATATCAGGGACTTCCTGCAGCTGGGAATGCCAACCAGACCCACTTTTCAAAAAGAAAACTAACAAAAAGGGTGCTATAATTGGCGGCTCTCTAGGCGTAACAGTTTTTGTATTAGCTGTTCTACTGGCGCTGCTTTTACGAGCGAATTTTAGAAAAAGACGTCGTGAGCGAGCAATGTATATGAAAGACACTGCCGACCTCGCCAGTGAACTTTCAGATGCGCCATTATTGAAACATGTCGAAAACACATATCCTGTTCAAAATACCACTATAGAAAGTGCTAACAGTCAATCTAGTATCAGTACTAAAGCAAGTTCTGGGATTAAAAAAGCATTAATATTTGGATTCGGTAGAAGAACCAGACAAAGTGAAAAGCCAGATGCTTTTTTCGTAGCTAAACCTCCAAGCCCTGGTGATGCTGGCACAGAAATGACTATGGATATTGTAGATCGACTCCCAAACAATGACCCAACGCTTACTATTGCCAATGGAACTGCACCCTATCGGCAAGAGAAAACTGCAAGCGCCTATCCTCTTTTAGAGCTATTTTCGCATCCTCCAGATTTGGCAACAGCAATGGATCAGTATTTTCTTGCAGACACTCTTGCGCCATTGCCTGGTTATTTTGTAGGAGAGTCAAAAAGAAAACGCACTGTTAATAGAAAAGCATCTTTACTTGCTTCAAATCATCATATTGCGGAATACGAAGCTGCCAAGTTGTCTGGAAATGCAGCACTTGACGCAGCACGTCTTAGCGCCGCTTCTTCACATTTGACTGCAACATTTGACCCATTTCATACTATTCCCAGTGTACAAGGTTCACCATTGAGCTCTCAATCCATTAACTCTCGTCGAAATAGTGATAAAAAAAGTAAAAGCTCATCCCACTAGTTTAACTAATTTTTTATATAGCAATAAATGTACACAAATGGGTTATATAGATATTTTTAATTGCATGGAAAAATGTATATAATTTATCTATAAATTTTTATACTAGTGTGCCATTTAGAAAATCCATTATGTATATATGCCTACATGTAAGATCTTGATCTGCAAAATGGACAGTAGCAATTGCGTGAATTTGAATAAATGTTAGTATTACTAGAGCTAACCATTTTTAATATACTATATAATGTGCAAGTGCAAAATAGCGAGTAACTGATCCAAGGCGCTTTTTACATCCAAATATTGTTGTTTGCAAAAATAAATGTAGGTTGACTGTTTAGCCTTTTTAAATATAATCTTGAGTATACTAAAAGCTGTGGTGCTCTTCATAAAGTACATTTTTCCTAAACAAATTTGTATCGTACTCTGCCCCCCCCCCTAAAATCGGATTGTTACTTGTTTTGTGTGATGCTTAACATTCTTATTAGTGGTAATAAGCATAGATAGCGTCAACATCTAATTTAAAATATATGTTAGCATTGAAAGCTATCAATCTGATTGCAATCATTATTACTTTCTTAACCCCAAAAAACTAATATTCTTAGTTTATACAATGTTAACCCATCAGTAATTTATATCAACCCTGAAACATATATTAGCTACAAGTAGAAAAAATACTTTAATCAGTGCACAGGCCATTGTGGCTATGTATAGACTTACAGCTACAGAGTTTCTATCAGGGGGTTTAAGGTAGCTTGAAAACAAAAGAAATAGTGATTACCCAGCAAAAAGTGCAAGATATATAGTGACATTGGCAATGTCATATATGGATTTCGTTTGATGAAATCATTCAATACGTTTTATAAAGGACAAGCAATAAAGCAGTCTGATTACAGCAAAAAGTCCATGAAGTATAGCCATAGGCTAAATGAATAAGCGAAACTCCCAAAGAGCAGAAAAAAAAAATGAAATGAAGAAGCATCGCATGCCAAATATATACTAGAAATGGACAAGGTTCTCCAGAAACAGAGCAACTAGAACGGTCGCGATCGATCAGCCGTTGGCGTCGAGTTGCCATGTAACGAATTTCTGTCCAGAAATGACGATGCTGCGGTGGACCGCACTCGAGGCGGAAGCGAAGGAAGCCTCCGATAATCTGATGGCGAACTCGAGAGCTGCGGAGAGTTTTGTTGTGCTTGATGCTGCAGATTGTATGCCATAGACGGAGGTTGTGGCATATCTTGCTTGCTGCCGCCTGGTGTCCATCCAACAGTATGACTGCCAGAGCCACCAGTGCTATGCATAGTAACAGTTGAGGGTGCCGCACCTGGTTGCTTCCCATTCCAGCTTCCTGCAGCTTTGCTGCCACTAGGCGAGAAATGAGGAAGTGAATGCAACATATCGGCTCGAGAATCCGCAGTCTTGTCTGCTCCTGAGAGCGTCGATGACACTGTGTTAAATTGAGACAGCAACGGCGACCCATGTATGCCCTGATAAATCGACATTTGATCAAGATGCAGCGCCATATCGTCGTCGTCAATGTAAAACGGACTCGTCAGTGGATGCTGAATAAAGGGCTCGTCATCGCCCAGTTCACGCGCAATATCCAACAGAATATCGGGTTTCCGGCGAGCAGTATATGAGCTCGGCTCGCCTGTAGACATCAGCGGCGGAGATGTGACCAATCCTGATACTGGGCTCTGCAATGGTGCACCGTAAACACCGCGGCGACGACTAAGACTCCGACTAGAAGTACCCTTAGAACCCACTGTCCGTGTAGAGTTACGACTGTTAATCGACTCGTTGCTGCCAAATGGAAGCTGCGACTGTTGCTCGGACGCGCGGTCATCGGGCGACTTTGCATCCCAAGTGTGTTTGGTGTCCTGGAACTGGGACGCTGATGGAATCATTAGATTGAGACCAGCACTGTGAGTGCTGACGCTAGTGGCAGCAGCAGATACCAACTCGGAATGCGATGTTGCAAACTGACGCGTATCCACGGACAGGTCGTACGTAGAGCCAGGTGGTGTGGTGCCGGCACCGTTTAGCGCCTCGTCAAACTCAAGCTTCAAGTCGCTTGGAATATCAAGACCCTCGTCGTGCGTATGGAGGTCCAGTTGCAATGAAAACTCCGAATCATTGTCTTCCCTTTCCCGCCAGAGACTACGGCCCTGAGCAATAGAACTCGAGGACCCCGTGCTAGTCGATGTACTATTCGTTAGCGCACGCTCCACACGATGCTTGGAACGCGAAGCAGCGCTAGCAGAGTCTCGTCCAGGACCAATACCGAATCCCGCCTGGATGCTGTTTATTGAGGCCATCGACACAACAGACAATGAGCGACACTTGGCAAACATCTCGCTCTCGCTGCTGACTGCCTTGGGTTTGCGCCCAATCGATTTATCATCTAGTTTCACCAGCGACGAGGTCGAGTTGCCAAGACTGGGCGGAGGTGCCCCTGAGGAATCTCTTGATGGCAGCGAAAGCGTATGTGACATGTGCTTAGAAGGCGATGTCTTTGAGGAAGACTCGCTGGAAGACCGATTCCTCGAACCCACGCTTGTGCGCGACCGGACCCTGGCATCAGAAAGCTCATGCTCAAAGTTGGTAGAGAACATAGGCAGTTCGTTGAACGTGTGTGATGGCTTGCGAGCGCAGACTGACATGTCCGAGCACTTACGCTTATTTGCAGGCGGCTTTTTGATGCTGCCCAAGTTCAGCGACGGTGGTGGCAGCGATAGATCCTGTTGCTGCAGGGTTCGAGGCATGGTTGAGCTGCGCGAAGGTGTCGACGCCGTCGATGCAGACTTGACGGGTGACCCAGTACGCTGCTGAGATTTCTGCAGGGTATTGACGCGGCGAGTCGAGGCCATCGTTGAGTTTTTCGTCTTAAGCTTGTATCTGCCCAGTACTGTCATTGGTGTGGAAATGGTCGAGTGGTTGTATGGCGATGACCCCGAGGAAGGCCCAATAGTGTCGACCGCCACCGCATTGCTGTAGGCCGAAGAAAATAGATTTCCAGTGTCGGCCATATCCTTGGGCGTACCCAATCCACGACTCTTTCCAGATGAGAATAAATGCCTGGCGCGCGATAACAGCTTACGCGGAGCTGCTGACACGGTCTCTGTCTTAACCGAGGATGAGCTTCCTAGCGCATTCTGGCCAAACAGGGACGCCAAAATACTGCGATTGTAGCACTGCTGCACACGGCGATGCTCAGGATACGCTAAAAGCACGTACTGATACATGGTAATAGATTGTTCTACCAGACGACACAGCGCGGACCAATTGTCTGCAATCTCGCGCTCCTCGATCAGCTCAGCATACGAATCCAATGCAGCTGGCAAATGCTGAGTGTCCAATGGAAGCACGGTTGACGTAACATGAAAGTAGTCATCTCCAAAATCCATCACCCGGCACGCCTGGAATGGGTAGTAGACCATGTCGCTGGCCCCGTCATCCTGAGCGCCTGCCTTGGACAATGAACCCTCCAGTAACTGCTGCTGATTGGGTGAGCCCGTTTGTCGGTAGTCCCAGATGACAGTCATATCGGCAATCAGCGCATTTGGACAGTTCTGCCGAGAACGCATATAGTCAACAGAGTCCCAGATCCTGACGGTCCACGACTGCCCTCCAACGTCCACGCGATCCAATTCTGGGTGGCCGATGGTAACACCAGGCTGAGGTTCATTTACAGCCCCAGACTTTGACTTGCGATGTCCAAATACGCCCTTTGTGCGCAGCCCTGAGGCATTGCCTGGGGTGCCTGCGCTGCTGCTATGACGGCTCAAGCTTCCAGAACTCGACTCAAAACAGCGCGCAATTGACCGCTCCCACGCAGTATTTAGGAACTCGAAAAATGCGTCGCGCGAGCGCGGGTGGTCGGCCTCGAACTCGTGCAGCGACTGTGGATACCAGTACCCGTGGTCGCCATACGACTCATAAGTCGTCTCGGAGGGATACAAAATCCGCGAAAACTCCTGATGCAGCTGATCGGGCGTCAGCTGTACCGACAATGCGCGTAGCTTGGCCTGCGCATCCAGCGACGGAACCGGAGACGACATTGTTGAGTCCAGGGATACGATTGACGACCCAGATGATTTTACGCCAGCTGAATTAACAATCGATGTCGACGTAGCAGTGCGCTGGCGACGCGCAGCGCCCGCGTCTGCAGTTGATGACTGAGTGTCGTCCGCGTTGGTTGGGTAGCGATGGATAAAGAACGACCGCGAACTCGGGCTAAGACTCTTCTCCAGCACGCTAACACGAGTAATATCAATCCACCCCGCAAACTGACCCCAGTGCTTGCGAGCGCTTATACCTCCAGAGGTTGCCGATAGAAAGGCATTCGACGCCGGAGAGCTCGAAGAATAATCCGAATTGCACTTGCACGCACCCAGTCTTGGCTGCGACCCAAGCGGTGTTTGGGCAGCTGATGTCGACTGCAGAGGAGCTGTAGAGGAGCCGCCAACAGGAGGTGGTGCCTTCACCGCGTCTGGTGCCGATGCGTGGATAGGACAGATGTGCTGTAAAGATGAATTGCCGGTAACCCGAATGCCGCCGTGATCCTTTGGTGGCCAGAATCTCTCGACAATCATTAGGCGATCTGAGAAGACAAGCAGACACATTGGCTTCTTGGGCGCACCAGTGGCCAAGTCGATTTCAGAAACATCGATGGCACCAATAAACTCGCGCGATGCGCTGATAAGGTTTGGTGGACAGCCTTCGATAGTCGTGTGAATGTGGTGAAGCTCGGCCACACTCTCAGCAACCTGATTACCGGCTAGCTGCCCAATCTCGTTGACGCGCTCAAGTGCAAGCTGAATGCGAGCCGCATCAGGGTCGTCCTCAGGGATGGTCTTAAGCAAGTCGGTGAGCAGCAGCGTGTACCGGGGAATTCGCTGGACAGGCATAATAAGCAAATCGCTAATGCCAAGCTTGCGGCATTCCTCGCGTTCGCGTGCCTTTTGCAGGAAAGCAGCATAGAGCGGGTTCTTTGACTCGAGCTCGCGCGAAGAGGTCAGAGCATGTTGGTAGCCATTGATGTAGCGCTTATATACATGGAAGTCGACAAAGTGGTCGCGGCACAGTGATCCGATGGTCTCCTTTGGGTCCATTTCACCTAAATTCCAGGCCTCGAGGTCCCCTAGAAAACGTTCGTTGACCTCACTCACGCGTTCAATATTGCTAAAGATAACATGTGCGTCGTATGCTGGAATAAGTGCGTTGTTTGCAGACCGTGCAGCAGACCTCAGCGGAACGACGTATATATCTATTAGCGCGCGCAACTTTTCAACGTAGCTGCGCTCGGTCGCAATCAGCTCCTGGACAACGTTGTTACGCTTGGCTTCTAGCTCCTCACGCGTTTTCTTCCGCTTTGTGGGCTTCTTCGTAGCTGCTGCTTTTGGTTTCTCGGGTGACGACTCCTCACCTGGACGTGGAGAGTCAGCGGAACTTCCAGGATCCCCACGGATCCGGGCACTAGCTCTCTCCAATGCACGCAGAAAGCGTCGATGTGGAGCAGCCATATCTGTCAGTTGCAAGTGACTGCGTGAGCCAACAACCACAAAGTCTATTCGTAGACGACGGCGGTACAGCTTTGGCTCGAGATTGCGCAGAAGTGGTTTCAGATGATCATCGCGAATCTCAGTAAGGCTCTCGGTGGCCACTGCAAGGTCCCGTGCCGAGCCCTCGACTGCCAGAAACTCGTGTATCTCAGCTTGAAGAGCAGCGTCCCTGAGATCCTCACCGGCGTCGTCGTCAAACGAAGACGATCGAAGTGTCAGCGAACACCGTTCGGATGGTGACTCGGCACCAGTGCCGGATTGAAACAAACCCTCCATAAAGTCGTTAATCTCAGCACGCCGCAGCTCGATTGAGCGCTTTGTTCCAGAGCGCTGCAGCCCGCGCTTTCTCCGCTGAGTCTTGTCGCCAGAGGTTGTAGCAGAAGTGACAATATTGTTGGCTGCATCCAAAACAGCACGACCCCACAGTGCATCGGCCGAGTGAGCGAGCGCTGTGTTTACGACGCGCGCTGCGTTTTCTTCCGAAAGCCGTTGGTTACGTAAGGCTGTCAGGAGATATCCGCGGCGCTCATCGTCGGCCTGCTGAAAATAAAGCCGCAGGGCGTGGTATAACAGAATTTTTTGTGGCGTTGGATTGGACAGACGGTCGAGATCAGTGCCAAAGATCGGCTCGTCAATAACCATGGTCGGGACATAAACGACACCAAACTTGAATGGCGTGCGTACCAGCGCCTTGTAGCACTCGTGGGACTCGCGCGTGCTGATTGAGATGCATATTGGGCCAATTGAAGACTCGTACCCAAAAAAGTTTGTGTGCGGCTTGGGCACAAGTGCATTAAGCCAAAACTCGGCCACATAGAGGCCATCGTTCTCGTTTTCATTAGGCACCTCAAACGCACAGCGTGACGATGGAGTCAACCCAGTCTGCGAGGACTCTACAGAGCGTTGTCCGGCGCTAGGCGGTGGTGAATTAGAGTCGCTCATGTCGTGCGTGTTCCAGAAACCGGGGCTACCGCGCGTAGAGCCTATCCGTAGGGACGCGTATTTCTGCTCGGTAAGGGTGGTGCGCCTGGTCAGCGAAGGCAGCAGCGCCGCGCCAACAAACTCAAGGCGAGGTGTGCTCTGCCGCACAGGCTTCTCCTGCAGGCTCGGGAATACTGTTGATGTGGGTGA
The DNA here is from genome assembly GCA_027578695.1 of Coemansia sp. RSA 1365. Taxonomy (NCBI): domain Eukaryota; kingdom Fungi; phylum Kickxellomycota; class Kickxellomycetes; order Kickxellales; family Kickxellaceae; genus Coemansia; species Coemansia sp. RSA 1365. The sequence goes on along the minus strand of JANBTM010000033.1, from coordinate 26,411 downwards.
GTGAAACGTAAACGCTGCCTGCTGACTAGCCACCCCTCGTGTTGGTGTAGTGTGTATGGCGGCGGCTGCTGCTGAGACGCTTATGTTGCTTTTGGTGCCCCTGCCGTGCCGTGTGTTTGTGGGCGTCCGGTCAAACCTGCGTCCCGGGCTCGTGTACGCCGCTGTGCCTGTCTTTGCGTCTATTCGAAACCCTGTCTGTGAAGACTGCGAGTTGTTGTTCTACAAATAGAATATAAACAAACGGTGGCGTTTTTAGAATAAGCACAAGTGTGTTTGCATTGCTTTGACCAATGCAGGTTGCAGAATAACTCTACCATTCTGGTGCCCATGTGCAAATGTCGTTGGTGAAGAGGAGGAGGGAAATGCAAAATAACGTAAGCGCGCGACAGGAAGGTGAAGAGAGGGGCGTGCTGAGCCAAAAGACCGTGGGCTCTTGCGACAGAAAGGAGAAAGAGGGAGGTGGAGCACACGTGAGAGATGGCTGTGACGGATGAAGGAAGTGATGAGTGTTGCCGAGCTACTTTGGAATAATACCACGGCTGAGGGAAGGGAAGGAGGGGATCTGGGACCTTGCCCAGACTGGCTAGGTTTTTTTTGTTTTCGCTATACACCTAACGGGCTCGGACTGTGCCGAGTTCTATGCAGTCTCGCACAATAACATACCTCCTTTTTGCAAAGCGCCCGAGGCCTACAGAACCCGGATATCGATAATTTTAGCGGCGCTGTTTGCTTAATAGTGTAAAGAACAACAAGTGAAAGAGAGAAAAAGAGAGAAAGAAGTCTCAGGAACAGGAATGCAAAAGCCAGGATCCGTCATCTTTCCCTCCCATTTCGCTCTCAGCACTGAATTAGCCCGATCCTTCTTCTTTTGGGAAGAAGCACATCATGCAGCAACTTCTTTGCCCAGCCCCGGCGGCGCAGAGAAGCAAGTTGCTTGGGAGGCGGGGAAGGTTGAACTCCCTCTGGTCCCAGGGCCCGCACCGCATGCATCAGCAGCAACTTAATTGGCAGACCAACTGCTGGGACCAGTTCCAGCTGCTGATCTGATCTGCGCTTGCGGGATCTTTTTGTACCAATTACAGAATCACATGCCAAAATTGTTGGAGAAATGCATGCCAGTTGAGTCACGTATACAGCCTTTCCTTTTACTGACGCCTTTGTGTCTGGCGCCAGGAGCCGGCTTCATATGTCATTTGCCCGCGGCTCGACGCACCGGCGAATATACAGCACACATGCACTAGAAATGCGGAAGCTGCTGCGAGCGCTTGCAGGGCACGGAGAAGGGATCCGCCAAGTGCAGCCACGAGCCGGTACATAAGGGCTACAGTGCCCCCAACCTCGTCTTGTCGCCTCTCCTCTCTAGCTTTCTCCGACGACCTGTGACTTTCTTCATTTCTGTCTTTTTTAGCGTCTTTTCTTGTTTATCTTGAGGAGGAGAAAAGCTGCTAGTATTCGGGTCAGTGTCTTTGCTGATCGCCTTGTCATTGTTTAACGCCTTTTTTTGTTTTGGAGCGTATTCTCTCTCACTCTACTCTGGGCCATGGACCCTAGCAAACTATTGCCCGAGCAGTCGCAACAGGCGTTGTCTGCAAACGATGTCACGCGACTTTTGGGAATATTTGACCTCTACGCAGACGCAGATGCTGGCGGAGTCAAGTGCATGACACCCGCTGGTTTTACTCGTGCAGTCGCACCTCCTGCGCTTGGAGATGATAGCACGCAACTTGTATTTGGCGCACTCTTTGCCATTGCCGACACAGAATCCCGCGGCCTGCTTACAAGTGATGATTTTATCCGCTTTCAAGCGTTACTTTGCGATCCAGATGCGGCTTTTAGCCTCCCATTTCGCGCCGTTTCACACAGCAGTACCACTGACTTTGCGCAGTCACGTACATTAGCTGCGCTAGTAGGTGATGACCCTGCGACAAAGAATTACATAAAGGACAAGGCACAGCTCAGCTATGCTGAATTTATACAGCTTGTCGAAGCGTCTCGTGCTGCTCGCATACGCAAGGCCTTTTTAAGCGCCGACCAGCAGGGTTCTGGTTCCGTTAACGCAGACAAACTGCTCGAAATTTTGCGCGAATTCGTGCCTCTCGAGTCTACAAGCCTAATTGCACAACGTTTGACGTTGCTCAGTGAGCTTCCGGAGGGCGGTCGCATTGGCTATCCGACATTCCTGGCTCTTATACGTCTCCTAGAAAATCCCAGCCGGATACGTCGGGCTACAGATGAGGTGCTGCGTCGTGAGACTTCGGCCAATGTAAAATCACCCGGTACACTTGAATTGACACGGCCACTCTTTACTAGCACAACTACATTGCTCAAGCCGCTTGAGGTCAGCGTCCTCTTCACGCTTGCATCTGGACAACGAGGCGCAGAATCGGCGTTGTTGGAAAACATCAATAGTGCTATAGATACGTGCATGCAGGCTCTTAGACCTGCCGCCCAGAATGATCTACCACAGGTTCCGCCGCCCACAACTGCTCAGATGCCAACGCGTTCAGGGCTGATGGAGGTTATGTTTCAGGCGTACAACTTTGCCGTTGGCGCAGTAGCTGGTGGAATTGGTGCTGCTGTCGTATATCCGATTGATCTTGTCAAGACGCGAATGCAGAATCAGCGTGCTGCAGTTGTTGGTGAGATGATGTACAAGAATAGTATTGACTGCTTCCGCAAGGTCATTCGCAATGAAGGAATTCTGGGTCTCTATCGCGGTATTGGTCCACAGCTTGTTGGTGTTGCGCCTGAAAAAGCAATTAAGCTGACAGTCAACGACTTTGTTCGTTCCCGGCTTACAAACAAGAAAACCGGTGAGATAGCAATTGCCAGTGAGGTCCTTGCTGGTAGCATGGCTGGTGCATCGCAGGTAGTTTTCACCAATCCATTGGAGATTGTCAAGATCCGATTGCAGATCCAGGGAGAAATACTCAAGGAAACTTCCGGCACAGCAAAAGCCATATCCCGTAGTAGCGCCATTACTATTATCAAGGAGCTTGGTCTTCTAGGTCTCTACAAGGGTGCCTCAGCATGCTTACTGCGTGATGTCCCCTTCTCGGCCATCTACTTTACATGCTATTCGCATCTGAAGAAGGATATCTTCCGCGAAGGTGAACGCCGTCTGGGTGTCCTGGATCTTCTGCTGGCCGGAGCTATTGCCGGTATGCCTGCTGCTTATTTGACAACACCTGCTGATGTTATCAAGACACGTCTCCAAGTTGTTGCTAAGCAGGGCGAGACTGTCTATACTGGACTTGTTGATGCTGCGCGCAAAATATACAAGGAGGAAGGATTTAAGGCATTCTTTAAGGGTGGACCTGCTCGCATATTTAGATCTTCTCCGCAGTTTGGTGCGACACTAATGTGCTATGAGCTTATCCACCGCATTGTTCCGTTCCCAGGCGAATCCCACGAGTTACCTGTCGATCGCAATGCTCAACATACTCGCGAGCTCTCTTCTCAAACGAATCTCTTTCATGCAGGTAATGCATTGCGGCTTTTGCATGACTCTGGATACAAGTTTGGCTCTCCTGTCCCACCTCAGAAGGCGCTTTGAGTGATCTGTCGACTGCAGTCTTTGTATTAGCATACAGCAAGCAACCACCATGAAATTGTAAACTCGGATATGATTACAAAAAGAGTTTGTTTCAGATCTGCGTTGTATGTTTAACCGATATATTTAGAAAATTTAACACAAATGCAAATCATCCAGTTCGCACTGGTATTATTGCGCTAAAGCTATTTTAAGAATTTATTATCCTCAATCCAATTCGGTTATTTACTCTGAATTGATGCATTGGTACTGCTCTTTATTTAATATAAGATCTGTAAGTACTGTTGCCGCCTTGATATTGTCGTTATTATCGTGCATGGTATTTGTTATTGCGACTAGAACGCGTTTTTCAATTATCGCTCTTGAGTCACTACTGTTAATGTTATACTTTGCGATTATTTGTTTAGTAGCCTGTTTGACGCCTTTGGCTGTACGATCAAGTTGAAGTTTAGTTAGCAGTTCATCAGTGTCGTTTATCTGGGCTGCGGTAATGCCACAGTCTGTGTCTACAGCGACGACAGAGGTCAAAGCAAGTGCAGCTATTAAAACAGCGGACACAAGAATAAATAAGCGCATTGTAGAAATACTTAAGCAATTAATACATTCAAAATAAAATACAAAATGTTGTGAAGACAAGAGGCATCAAGCAAATAACAATTGTCTGTTTTTATAAGAAAAACGCGTTAAATTAAAAACTTTTGCCCAAAAAGGCTTGGCTCTCACTTGCCTTGGCAAGTATTTAAAATAAAGTTGCAACTTTTTTAAGCAGATTTTAGCGAGTTAAAATAATATAATTTTTTTTTTTACAATTTATGCCAAGACCAAGCCAATTTGCTTTGTTTTCTTTACTATATTGCTGCATTTTATAAAATTAGCTTTTCATTCTATGTTATTGAAAAAACAACTGGTATTTACAATTGCATATAAAACAATTGTATTTATTTTATACATGTATTAAAATAAAAATGTTAATAAAAGTAATTAGTAATTTCACATCTGATGCACTCATGCGTCTAGTTTATATATTAATTAATCACAGTGCAGCTTTACTTGGAATCCTCGCACTTGTTGTACTGGCAATAAATGCACTTCCGGTTCTTGATTATTATATCTGCAAAAACCTTGTCTGCTTCTTCATGGTCCGCATTTCCATTCATTAGCCCAGAAATACCCATCGAAACACGTGCTTGCACGGCGCTCTTTGACCTAACATCCGAAAACCCAAATCTCTGGATAAGTAGTATGGCGGCTTTCTTGACGCCTTCTACATTGTGGCTGTACTGAAGACGATGAAGTAATGTACTGGCACCAGTTACATCGCTTTTGCTAATCCCACAGTCGTCTTTTGAAGCAGCTGTAGTAAATGAAGCTAGCACGGCAAGCATGCTAATAAATACAGAGGCGAAAAAGCGCATAATTTCAAAGAAAAAAACAAAACTATTAAATGTAAATTTATTGTATTAGTATTTCCAAGGTTAAAAAAAAAAAAATTTAAAATCCGCTTCACCACATTTCCATGTTAAAAATGTCTTGGCTAGCATCATTTGTTATAATAAAAGCTTTAAATTTTTTTTTTTTTAACAAAAATTCAAATTCAAAGATATAAAAGAAAGCTATACCATTTGTAAACATTTTAAAAGGCCTCTTTTTCGGGTCATATGGCTTGATGTTAAAAAAGACATTTTGTAATTTTGCTTTCGATAGAAAATTCTCTTTTAAATTTTTTTATTGCTTTGCTTGATTGCTAAGGTAGTTTTGCTATGTTTTCAGTATAACGCTTGATATGGTAGATTATAAGATTTTGTTTTAGACTATCGCTGGTATTCTCAAACAAAGCTTGTGGATACAGGACGATAATATTATGTTTTCTATAAAATGAACGTATAGTTTGTACGCAAAAATTGTTGATGCATAGTATTTTTATGGATTGTTCAAATAATTGAAAAATGTCTTTTTAAATTTTACGCAGACAACATCACTACCATGGTATGTGCTTTGGCTTTTTAAAAAGCTAACCGCAAGCTTGTCATTCTCAAAACTGTTTTAAAAGAAGAGCGGACTATAAAAAGTTTGGTAGTTTGCTGAACATTCTTAAAATTTTAAAAATAAATAGAACAGCAAAACACTGCAACAAAAGCAAAATGGCCTAAATATTCAGCCACATTTAAAATGTGTAATGTTGCAAAAAAAAATGCGATCACGCCCGGGTTCGAACCGGGGACTTCTTGCTCCGGAGGCAAGCGCTCTTCCACTGAGCTACGCGACCATTCAAAAACGCATTGCTAATTCGCGTATTATGAGTTTAAAATATTTAAAAAATATTAGAATCTTTAAACTAATATTAATGCGCATAATGGATTTTTTTTGGAGATGCTTTTGTTTTAACGCCAGATGCTATAGACATGAGTAATCCAGATAATATCTGCATAGTGTTTGGTGTTACACGAGTAGCAAAGTAAAAACTGCTATAATATACTATTATTTAACGAAATCGAAAACACAGTCAACACACAGGATTTTGAGTTGACGAACATGCGTCATCGGAAAATGAATCCATTCTTTAAGCCGACATATCTGGCAGAAATGAAACATAAGATTATGAAGAATGTCATTTACTCTATTAAAAGCAAGTAGAACGGGATGATTAATGAAAGCGCTAGCGGCAAACCAGAGGTAAATTATTGTAACAATTTCTCTTTGCTACTTTTTGACACTATTAGCACGCTCGTTTACAGCCAGCAAATGTGCTATCTACCAACAATAAAGAAAACCAGTGGAGTGGATTGACGCGACAGTCACCCATCTCGAGTTACAATCCATGCTGTGCCTTCTGCTCAAGTACCCGCTTTCGATGCTTATGCAGCCACAAGAAAGCCGCTACACTCGCCTGAGCAATTGCACCTATGAGCCTATCAATCCGCGCAGAAAACAACTTGTAGACTTTGCAAAAAAAAAAAAAGGACAAGCGCGACCAGCAACCGGCAGATCTGCTACAAGCATTTATCAATGCTGAAGATCCCGGGTCCAAGGCCCGCATGTACAGTCAAAGGTAGAACATACAGTCACCCATGCCAAACGTCGTAAATATCTTCCCTTTGCTGGTGTCTGCTTGTTCGAGTCTCTGCGCATGAAGCCATTCACAAGCAGGCTTTTGCTGTGTGTGTCACCCAAGGGCGGCATGTTTATTCAGGACAAATATATTCCAGAAAGCACAGTTATTTTTATCAATATGCTTGTCACCAACCATCACAATGCATATTGGAACGGTTCGCACAAGTATGATCCAACATACTTAATAGGAAATAGCGAGGCATGGCATAATGTGCTGACATTCAGATATGGCAAGCGCATATGTCCTGGGCAACATCTCGCTCTGTGAGAGATGCTTACCATGCTGGCCAATATTCTCAGGGACTACAATATACAGCTGCCGCTGAACTACTCTCACCTGGGCCCGAGTGTGTTAAACAAGCATGGCTATCCAAGGCAGCCAAATATAAAGTAGTACACTGTCATCAAACCTATGAATGTTAAACGCAAATGTCGTCTAATCATAACCAAGACGCACGCAGCGTAATAGTGTGTCAAATAAATCAATTGGCAGTTCTTTTGTTATTATCGTTCACAAAAATAAGCAAAAGAGCTAACATTGGCTTAGTCGTTGGCGATGGTAACCTCAACCTCGACTCCAGGCTCAATGGCAATGGAGGTAATCTGCTTGACAATCTCCGAGGGCGAGTACAGATCCACCAGGCGCTTGTGAATCTTCATCTCAAAGCGATCCCAGGTCTTGGAACCCTCACCGTTAGGGGTCTTGCGGGTAGTGATAGCCAGGCGCTTGGTAGGCATGCGCACGGGGCCCTTGACCCTGAGCTGCTTGTCCTTGGCACGAAGGATAAGGTCTGAGCACACCTTCTCAAGGTTCTTCACATTGCGTGAGGTAAGGGTGATGCGGATGCGGTGAATCTGAACCTCGGAGGGCTCCTGATATCCGGCCTTCTTAGCGACTTGAGACATTGTCGTGTACGTATAGACAAAAATTTAAAATTCAACAGAAACTGTCCCAGCGGTGACCAAGATGCCAAAAAGAACAACAATTGCTAAAAACAGCGCTTAAGAATGAAAGAGAGGAGGTAAGCAAAGACGATTGCTGTTGCATGGATGCCAATATACTTTGAGTGAAAAAAAATTCCACTGCCTTTTTTCGACCATCCAAATATCTAATCACAGCCCTACAGATTATCACGTGGCATACGGAATACCATCGCAGTAATGTTGTCCATGCTGTCGTTGGAAAGCGCATGGTCTAGGAGGATCTGGCTTGCGCGTGCGGGATCGCTCTCGTCACGTACCATATCAACCGCCTCCTGGTCTGAGCATACGTCCCACAGACCATCACAAGCGAGAATAAGAATATCGTCTTCATCGTCGAGTTTTGTTTCAGTCGTATATGGATTTCCGATAACAAATTGCTTGAGACTCGAGTCGCCCAGCGCGCGCGTCACGGCTAAAATGCCATTTACCCGGCCGTTAAATACATAGCCGCCGGCTTCGGAGATGCGCTCAATCTCATGCGAGTCGTCACCCTTGTGGTCGTATGTCAGTCTTTTTGCCTTACCACCTCGACTCAACACCGCACGCGCATCGCCGACATTGGCGCAGTACAGCGTCCGCGAATGCTTAACAGGATCGCCTTTTGCGTCTTTCTCAACCTTTACAAAGGCTACTACAGCCGTGCATCCAGAGTTTGTCTTTACCTCGGATGCCAGCCGCCGGTCTGCCTCGATAAACGCCCGGTTCAGCACTTCAGGAACCGACTCACTAGAGTAGTTGGACGCCAGCTTCCGGAACAAATCCGCAAAATTGTCGCCGCACCATTGCGCAGCCTGCCTGCCAGCATGGCCGTCAAAGATAGCCAAAAAAGACTGGCCCTTAATGCCATCAAAGTCGTACTTGTGGTAGTGAGCGTCTTCCATAGTTCGTCGATACCGCCTGTTCTTTGAAAACGAGACGCCAATGTGTGCACATTGTGTGCTGCCAGCCTCG
>JANBTM010000033.1:0-17712 GCA_027578695.1 Coemansia sp. RSA 1365 | reverse complement strand
GTGTTTGGGAATGTAGCAGTTCCAGACGCTGCACTCTCAAAAACTCCGTCGGTAGGGCTACCGGCGTATTCCCCAGTGTTATTGTAACTGGCGCCAGAGCCTGGTGCATTGCTGTCCGAATTCTCGCTCATAGTATATGTAATAATAAGGGGCTACTGACTCCAAGCAGAAAGGAAAGACGTGTGTTTGGAAGGGGAAATTTGAGAAAAGGGAGAGAGAGAATCGCTAAAAGACAAAAAGAAATGCAGACTTTAAACGAAAGGCACATATCAGCAAGCAGAGTGGCCAACCGTTGTTTCTATGGAGGCAGCGCGTATCATCGATTCATCACGCCCTCAGGCGTCCCCTTGTCCACTAAATAGCCACGTGAACATTGAGGCAAGGCTCGTGGAGCGCGGGGGTGGCGGATGCTGCGGGTCAGTCCGAGTCGGGATTAGGGAAGGACCCGTGGCTTTACTGGATCACAGACAGATCACCCAAACTGGAGATGTAGTAACTGGCCTGGGGCGACTCTGGCGAGCAAACCGCGGCCTCGTCGGCGACGCCTGTCAACACGCATAATGTACTTAGACCGCCCTTGATTCCAAAGAGGATGTCAGTGTCCAGGCGGTCGCCGACCATGCAAGTGCGCGTGGGTTCAAGAGAGAACTTCTTCAGCACACATTCGAGCATGGGCGTGTTTGGTTTGCCCATGACAAGAGGAGTCCTCTGTGTCGAGTGCACAAGCGTATTAAGCAGAGAGCCAGTGCCAGGATACATGTGTTTACCACCGGGCAGCGTGCGGTCGTCGTTGGTGGCGATAAATAGGCAGTCTGGGTTCTCGACCAGGTTTACATGAGCGTTAGCTAGCTTACGGTATGAAATGTCATAGTCAATCCCTAAGATAACAGCGCCGACCTCGACGTTGGGCTCGATCTCCTTGAGCGTAGCCAGCGAGACCTGGGCAATATCATCATGGCCGATTGTCGTAATGCCAACCTCTTCGAGCTCATGGCGGATACCGGCGCCACCAATAACATAAGCTTTCTTGCTAGGATCAAATTTGAGCACATCATGCAGATAAACGGCGGTCGCGTACGCTGAGCTGAATATCTCCTCAACCGATGCCTGGATTCCAAGGCTAGCAAACTTCTTCACATAGTCCTTGCGCGATGTAGCGCTGTTGTTGGTGACAAACACTAGGCGCTTTCCTCGACTCCGCAGCATATCCAGTACTTTGGGTACGTTGTTGACCACCGTGCTTCCATGCCAGATGACGCCATCGCAGTCAAACAAAAATGTGTCGTAACGGTCCACAAAGGACTCGTATTCGCTACGGGTACTCAATCGTATTGGTCCCATCGTCATTTGCAAATTTCTTCTTGACAGCAATGTTGCAAAAACTCTAAATTTAAAGAAAAGTGAAGAAATATTTTTGCACAAGGGTTTCCCAAGCAATCCAGAGCTGCACGTCCGGACTCGGCTCGGCTCACTTTGTGGGTTGGGCTGGTTAGCAAATTGCTCATGCGTATGATGCCATCTGGAACAATGGCGATTGGGCGCCGACCTCCGCGTTTGCATCAATTACAAACTTATAGGGTACAAATCTTACTTGGTCAAAGTTGAAATACACATCTACACGGCAAATATGCAGCGGTTCTAGGTACACATGGGAAGAAATAACGCAGTGAATATAAAACAGCTGGCAACGCGCCTGCACATTATCTAGGCAAACGTCTTTGAGCATTCGCAATACACTTTTCTCTAGCCACACGGATATACTGAAAAGAAATGGCTTCTGTATCTCCCGTAACCGCGACGCCGACTCCTTCGCTAATCGCTGGGCTTCGTCTGAGCGGCAAAAAGGCCGCGATATTTGGCGATGGACAAATTGTCGCCAGCCGGGCTGTGTTTGCACTGGACGCCGGCGCAGATGTAGTTCTTTATACAGCCGACGCGCCTGCATCGCTTACTAAGTGGTTGGATGCTGGACGGCTTCGCATTGTTCATTCATCGACGTACAAGTCGACTGACATTTCTAGTTTCAGCGTAGTATTTGTGGTTGGAGGAACACAGCAGCAAGCAATTGCTCGCGATGCACGTACAGCTGGTGTGCTTGTGAATGTTGCAAGCGACTCAGAATTGAGCGATTTTACTCTTATGCCTACCTACCGTGGCTCATCCAGCCTCCAGATCGCAGTTACCACTAATGGCGTCGCGCCGCGCGTAGCCAGCCGCCTGCTTACAGAGATTGTCGGCAAGTTACCGGCCGATCTCGAACCTCAGCTTAAGGATGTTGCCCGGCTTAACCACGTAGCTCGCGAGGCTGAGCGCCAGCGTGACAAGATGATTGACAGCATTGAACTCGGGACCGAAGATATCAGCACTGCCGAGACCGTTGCAAATACACCGACGCAACAGAACTCGTCACCTGGATCAGTCGACGGGACTCAATCTGAGAATCACTACCTTGATCTAGCGACGTTGCGCGACATTAAGAAACAGACCAACCAGGCGATCAACGTGCAGACGGCAGTAAGCTATGTTGCGCACGCGCTTAGTGATCTGTGCTTTGTGTACTCGGCACCCGAGCAGGAGATCGGGGAAGCTGCACTGGCATGGTCGCGGCGTGCCGAAAAGAACGCGTTTGGGGAGTGGGTTTCTGCCCTCCGCATGCAGACGCGTCATGGTGCCGGGCACGCGCTGTGGGGAGCATTGTCATCGGGCTCAAAAGTGGCAGCCGTTGCGTCTGCTGAATCACTTCCGTATATGGTGCCGGTGCTGGCAGAGCTTGTAGCGCGCAAACAGCCTATTGTCATCCATGCTGCCGCTCAGTCGCTTGACGAGGCAGTTGTCGCACAGACTGACTTTGCGGATGCCTTTGTTGCGCTGCGGACCAATGCTATATTTTTGGTGTCTGCGTCTGCGCAGGAGGCACACGACGTGGCCTTGATTGCCCACGCTGTTGCACACACTGCTAACTTGCCTGTTGTTCACCTAGTTAACGGCGCACAGGACGCGGCCAACTCTGCCGATGCCCAGATCTCAAGCCATCACCAGTTGACTGCGTTTGTTGCTGCTGTGGACAAGACCGTAAAGGCAGCCAGTGACGTACAACCGACTGATGTGATCCAGCTGGCATTTGCGCAGTTCAAGAGCGCGTTCGGCCGCACATACCGCTCGCTTGAGTACACTGGCAGCGCAGATGCGGAGACCGTGTTCGTATCTCTTGGTCAGACTGCAGACAGCGTCCAGTCTGAACTGCCGGCAATTGTCAAGGAACGCAGCGCTGGCGTTCTTAATGTGCGTACTTTGCGCCCGTGGGATGTTTCGCAATTCCTCGCTAGCTTGCCGTCGACTACCAGGCGTCTGGTTGTTCTGTCAAGCTCCGGCGATTACTCAGATCCTATGCTTGACGCACTGAACGCTGATGTCTCGGTCGCGGCTTTTGTGGGCAATCCAGCAGCTCCTATCAGGGTTGTTTACAAGAACCTGTATGGCTCTAGCCAGAATGTTGTGGCAAACACCATGCGCACAGCCCTTGGACTAGAAGAAATTGCGCTGCCAGACAGTGAGAAGACCACGGATGATAAGCATGCTGTCGAGACTACCCAAGAGGAAGTGTCACTGGCAACCACCGAGCCAGCAGCCTTCCATGATGATATGCTTACTGTTGCCAAGCGGGTGGTATTTCCCGAGGCGTTTGGTACGCAACTTGCAGCGCGTCCTGGAGAGAAGACATTTATGGTCAAGGTCTCTTCGCTGCGGCGTATGACTCCAGATACCTACGATCGCAATATTATACATATCGAGTTTGATACCAGCGACACCGATTTGACCTATGAGATTGGCGATGCGCTGGGTGTGTACGGCTTCAATGACGCGACGCAGGTGCGCGCATTCTGCACACAATACGGATTAGACGGCGAACAGCTGGTTACTGCGTCAAGAGACGGTCAAAGCCAGACGCGGTCAATACACTCGTGGCTTACGCACGCACTCGATTTGTTCGGCAGACCGAGCAAGAAGTTTTATACGGCACTGGCTGACTTTGCTACGGACGAGAAGGAAGCCGAGAAGCTCCGCTGGCTGACGACTAGCGAGGGATCGGTGGAGTTTAAGGATCGCGTGGCCGACACCACTACTTACGCAGATCTTCTAAATGAGTTTACGTCAGCTCGCCCATCATTTCTCTACCTGGTTGATCTTATTGCACCGATCAAACCGCGTCACTACTCTATTGCGTCATCGGCAAAGATGCATCCAGGCAGCGTCCATCTCTGCGTTGTCACAGTCGAGTGGAAGAACAGCAAGGGCGAGGTGCGCATGGGCCAATGCACGCGGTTCCTCAACTCGCTTAATATTGGCGATGAGATTGTAGTCAGTGTCAAGCCATCAGTGATGAAGCTGCCACCGCTTGACAGTCAACCAGTTATCATGGCCGGGCTTGGTACTGGTATGGCTCCGTTCCGTGCTTTTATCGAGGAGCGTGCAGTGCGCAAGCTGGAGGGCGTCGATGTCGGTCCAATGACGCTGTACTTTGGCTCGCGTCATCGGGCTATGGAGTATCTGTATGGGGAAGAGCTTGAAGCATACCATGCTGACGGCCTACTTAGTGGACTCCAGCTGGCGTTCTCGCGCGACCAGAAGGCCAAGGTCTACATCCAACACAAAATGCGCGAAGATGCGGAGCTGCTTGCGTCGCAAATGCTAAACCAGGACGGCTGCTTCTATCTTTGCGGACCTACCTGGCCCACGGGCGATGTCAAGGATGCAATGGTCGGGGCATTCACCAAGTTTGGTAACGTCAAGGCTGGTGATGCAAACAGAGTCATTGAAGAGCTCAAGGAAAGCGAGCGCTATACGCTTGAGGTGTACTAATCATTCACACCATGTGACCTAAGCCCATACAATATATTTTTGTGACAAAGTAGCGCCTTTGCTGGATTATGTGCGCCGTTTGACTTATTACTGGATTTTGCTGCCGAATTTAGCCTTTGCGCATCCACATTCTTTGCTTGATTAATATACAAAAAAACTGTCTAAATCTAAAAAACTATTAACTAATGTCATATAGGCCTGAGTTCAGTCGTGATATGCCGCCGCCGGCGCACTACGGCTCTTACGGAGGAGATAGCAGCGCACCGCATGGAGGTGGATCTATGGGAATGCCACCGGGTGGGCATGCGCCCCCATATGCTGCGCCGCCGATGAGATACGGACCGCCGCCAGCTAAGATGCGCAAGATCCGGCATCCTAATCGGCCACCATGTACAACGGCGTCAAAGACACTATATATCCGAAACTTAAATGAAAAGACCAAGCTTCCGCGGCTGAACAAGGCATTGCGTGCAATATTCGAAACATATGGACCAATAGTGGAGATCCGAACGCGACACAGCATCCGTATGCGTGGACAGGCGTTCCTGACGTTTGAAGAACAGGACGATGCGGTTAAGGCACACGGAGAGGTACAAGGTTTTGTGCTATTCGGTAAGCCCATGTTTATCGAGTTTTCGCGGATGCCAGCAGAAGCCACAATCGCTAAAGAGGGAGGCGATGTAAATGCTTTTAAGGAGCAACGAGTAGAGGAAAGAGAGCGCCGTTTGAAGGAAGCAGAGGATATGAGAGCGCGCATGGAATTGGCTGCAGTTGCGGCGGCAGAGGCACAGGCGGAGGTTCCTAATAAGATTCTGTTCCTACAGGGCCTGCCACCAGGTATAGAGGCAGCAGAAATTGAAAGCACCTTTGCGATGCACGCTGGATTTGTGGAGGTTCGTTGGGTGTCAGTAAAGCCAGATGTTGCGTTCGTCGAGTTTGAATCTGACATGCATGCGGGGACGGCAAAGGCAGCGCTAAGATCCGAATGGACAGCGCGTCCAGACGAGCCGCCAGCATCAATATCGTTTGCAAAGCGCTAAGAGGACACTACCAATCTGATTGCTAATCTAGGGATTAATTCGATGTCTGTATGCCTGCTGAACATGTCTCGTCAGAGATGGTGCCGAAAACTTTGAGCCTTGTACACTGTTGTTGTTTGCCTTTTACTTTTTTATACACAAAAAATATCAAATCCGTCTGGTTTATCAGAAATGGAGATTGCAGCAGACATTGAGCGGCTGCCAGGAATCTCGGCAGGGACGGCGATTGCTGGCGGACTTGCGTCGGGCGATGGTAGTAGCGCGTGTCTACTCTATCGATATACGACACAGCTGCTGGAGGTTCGCTGTCTGACAACAGTGGGTCTCGGGGCAGCAGAGGCATTGGGAACGGTGAGCACCACGCAGCTACAATTGAACGCTGTGGAGGACCTCGAGATAACCCTAGTAGAGCCAGTGACGCTGAACGACACTTCGTATATGCTGATATTTACACGCGAGCAGCTGACTCAGGAGGGTCGTTTGTATACGTTTAATCCATTTACTCTAGGCATTCAGCGCATCAAAGCGACAGTGCCATACAGCCCCACTTCGCTCAGCGTATCGGCGGCAGTTGAAGCAGGACAGGGTAGCAGCACAGAGTGGGAGTTTGCTGTGCTGAGCTTTGGGCTTGCGGGGGGACGAGTACTAGTAGGGAACCTGACAATCGGAATAGACGGTGCACAGTTGACAGCGCTTAAATCGACCATACTTGATGGGCATCGGTGTAGCGTCACCGCATCGTGTGCGATGGAGTGTCCAGACAAGAGTGGACGCGTGGTGGTATTTTCTGGTTTAGAGTCAGGGCATGTGGCGGTGCTCGAGTACAGTCCGTTTAATGGTAGCCGCACGGCACTTGCGCGCAGTGTAGCAGATGGTGCGCAGCTTGGGCCGGTGACGCGCGTGGCAGCAGTGACGCTAGACGAACGGCGCATTGCCCTGTGTGCTGGACATGGCGGAGGCGGTGCTCCGGTAACATTGGCGACATACATAGTACAGATCGGTGGCAAGGGTGCTGAGGCAGCAGTAGAATTAACACATTTTGGCGCTGCAGCGCTGCAGCTAGCGCCTGGGGCCAATGAAGAACAACATGTAACAGAGCTCCCGGCAGCAACACAACTTGTCGATGTGTGCGTGGTGAACATGCATATCTCCGGACAGGCAGACAATAAAATTCCAGAGGTTGTGGTTGCCGCACTCGGAAGCGATTGCAAAGCCGCAAACGGCGTCTTTAGCGCATGGGTAATCGATGAACAGGCACGACACCTGGACTGTATCTCGCAACAGCATGTGCCAGGGCGCTCGGAACTTCTTGGCATGCGCATTGCAGGCGCAACACAACAGCCCGAAGTCGTGGATGTGCGGCATCTGCTGCTTGGTGATGCGCTTTGCGGCAACGGATACGAAAGCACGCAGCATGGGTTGGACCAGTCATTGGATATTAGCGCCTATGTGGCAGATGCAGACGCATTTGCCTACATCCACAGTGTGCGGCGAGAAATTGCCGAACGACGGCGGCAGCTAGGCGGCGAACTGTTTATTGACTCGCTGCTTGCAATGGCCGAAATTGCGGAAGGCATGTATCCGCCGCGCACGGCGGCAGATCGTCAGGCGTTGACAGAGCAGATTGGCAGTAGCGGTCTGGACGGCGTCAAGCAACGGTGCTTGGCCTATTATCTGGTTTTGGATAGCGACGCATCAGGCGAAGCAGCGGCGCAGTATGCACGCGATGTGCAGATTCCACGTCACTTTGCACGATTGGTACGTGGTTACTGGATGATGGATCACGGACAGCCGGAGGTAGGTGTAGCTCTGCTGGCGGATCCAGCGGTAGAGGCAGACTGGGCGTTGCGTGTGCTAGAGGCTGCACACGCGCACCCGCATGCGTCGCTGACATTTTTGCGCAGCGCTACGTCCTTAGCAGTTCCTCGCCTTGCAACGCAGCCGGGTGCAGCATCGCTGACTATGAGTGCGCTGCTAAATTGCGCCTTTACGCGTGCCTTCAGCTTTCAGCGCCGTGCAGCACCCGCTGTGCGCCGGGCACTGCTGACCCAACTGCTTGAGTTTGCACTGTCTCCACGCGCAAAGCGCACAACCGCTGCGCGCTTGGCAGCGTTGCCCTTTGATGCTGCTGAGGACGCCGCCTTGGCAGAGTACTGTTTGCGCCCTGGCGCGCCTCCCCATGCTCGCGACTTTTTGGCATTGCACTGCGTTGATTCTGGTCGTTATGCAGAAGCTATACGCTTGCTTAACGCTGCCATTGCCGATGATGAAGCAAAAGTACCTGATGCCGCGCACCGTCGGAAGCGTGTCGAGCGTCAGGCACTGGTTCGCAATCTATCGCTTTTGCTGCCCGCCGCGCAACGCGCTGCCATTGAGGAACCTGGCTCTACGCCCGTATTTGAATCCGCCTCTGCATTGGCATCTGCACATGTGCAGGTAGTACCTGCTGCCGTCCCTGCTATTTTGCCACCTGTGCCATTAAGCGCGTCCAAAGCTGCGCGTCGCCCGGCAATTGTGGATTCCCGCGGAGCTCCACAGAGCTCCGCACACCCATTGATGCGCGTGTTGATGCGCCAGATGGCTGGGGAAATGCCAGCAAGCGCGACCACTGTACCTACAACGCCAGGCACACCTCCACAACAGCGCGTCTCCGCTCCACAGAGTCCGCCATCTGCAGCTTTACAACGCGTGCCCTTTTCTGGGCCTCCGACGACTCCGCGAGACTTGAAGGCAAGTCCCAAATTCTCACCTGCTGAGCTACGAGATGCTGGACAAACTCCAGCCCGCACTAGCATAATGGCCCGCGCTACAATTGTTGCCGAGTCGCCCACGGCGTACCGACGTGTTCCAGGCGCCTTTCCAGAGCCATCCCATCCAAGCCGCTCGCCTTTTGCAAAGGCCCGCCAGTCTGCTTTCCAGCCCTCGCCGCGGAATAACACACCTCGTCCCTCACCATCTACTCATGCTGTCGTTCGTAATAGCAGCGTCAAGCGAAGGTATAACCTGCGCAACCGCTCTGCGCAGTCCACCGATTCCAACTCCACTCCAAGCAAGGAGCGCAGTAGTGATTCGTCTGTTGATTCAACACGCAAGTCTAAGCAACAAGAGCAAAAGCAAGCAGCGCGGAAGAGCGCACGCAACTACGAGCGATCATTACTTCAGTCTGCTGAAACGCCATCTACGCCAAGCACGCGCTCTCGCAAGCGTCTACAGCACTAAATTATTTAGCGCTAGACAAGTTCTTTTACATTCATAGTCCATATATAAAAAACTAGTGATGCGAGTATTAACTTGAACCAGTTTATCGAATAAACAGAAGATAAAAGATGGGGCTTAAATGTGCTACTTGTCGATTACCGAGAGCAGGTCGACCTGCTTACCACCAAGGTTGGTCAGTCCCAAGTATCCGGCACACTCGCGTTGGATCTCAAGCACAAACAGAACCAGCGTGATGAACAGGTTATTGCGTCCAGCTGCAATATCATAGAACGCGCCCTTGACCACCAGACAAAAGTGCGGCCGCTTGCGTGCCACCTGTATAATCTGCACTGGCAAGTTGGTGTTTGGTTTAAAGTCCGCCTGCAGCACAAAGCGGTCGGTAAACGGGTGTCTCACATTCTGCACAGGCGGCATCGTCTGGTCCATAAACGTGCAGAACAGATGAAACAACAACAGCGCGTCTGACGGATGCTCCGTTGCATTCCACACCTGCTCCGCCCCAGTTGCCCATCCGCCGTTGTCAAATAGATACGCTGGCAGCGCTCCACTCTGTGCCAGCGTATTCACGCGTTGCACAATATATTCGCGGCAGCTGTAGCCTGGTATCTGGAAGTACTTTTCCAGAGCCATGCGCTCCTTTGTTTGTGGTAACCCGCCATAGCGCGTCGCCAGTTCTGCCAGCGTCTGCGGAACTGCCTGTGCCGCAGGTGCATGTGAGAGAACATTGGTACCACCCATGCTGGTGCCAAACCCACCACCAAACCCAGTACTGCCAAACGACCCAAACACTCCCTGTTGCCCATTTTTGGCCTGCGCCAGTGCCGCCTTGTCCAACTCGGCACGTCTACATGTCAAGTGCCCCAGACCGTGCTGCTCAAATAGCGCATCTAGCTCGTTGATCTGCTTGTTGAGCGGCCGCAAAAGATGCCGCACAAACCACATGTGCATATTCTCCGCCCATCCAAAAATGTCACGCTCAACGCCGTAACGCTCCAATACCTCATGTGGCTCCAGGTAGTCAATCTCACCGCTGGAACCGTCTTTGCTTACACTCTTTGTGCCTTCGCCACCGCTACTGCGCGCTGCCGGTGTTGCGGTCTGGTAAAGGCCAAGCGGGGGCTGACCACGCAGATGCTGATGTAGAGGTGTAGCCGCTGCCATATCGTTGATACCATATCTGTTTGTCGGCAGCCTTGGCGTCGCCAAATTCAAATCACCGAGCATCCCCATTGCAGCGGCAGCGGCAAAGTCGTCTCCTATACGCGTCGGCGTCGTCGGACCATTGTCTGTAAGGCTGCTGTGTCCTGGTACCTTGCTAAGAACCTGTGTCAGCGTCAGCAGATCATCCTCTGTCGAATACTCTGACTGGTTGGCTGCACCACTCCGCGACACCGGAGACCGCAAGATTCGCGGTGTCGTGTTGCGCCCACCCGCCGAACTACCCTTTACTGGAGTCCGACGTCGTGTATCAAGATCTGTTACTGAGCCTGGCGTGCGACTGCCGCTTGCCTTCGATGGAGTCATTCGTGGCGCAGTGATCGGCGTGCCGCGCCCCGTTGTCTTTACCTGCGAATCCAGCCCCATGCGGAGCCGCTGGCTTGCAGTCATTGCCACGTCTGTGTACTGCTTCTTCGGCTGCAGCAAGTACCATACCGCCTCGCCAATGTTGTACGCAAGCACTGTCAGCCCCATCCACTCTATCCACCCCCAGACATATAGCGGAATACCAGCACCCAGCCCTACACTCTTTATCTGCCTATAAACGCCCGTCTGAGAGCACCAAGCAAGCACCAGCAGGCTTGCTACGTTCCATCGCAGACGCATCGTGCTTTGTCGTTCATTCGGTTGCTGAGCCCTGTCGTCCAGCACCCGCTGTGTCTCAGGATTGATCCACCGCCCGCGCGGTGAGAACGCTAACCCTGCACCCTCCTGACTCCTCTGCTCACTGGTCGGACTTGCTAGCAATGGTTGTTCTTGTCGACGCTGCTGTTGGCTGCGGACAGGTGTTCGAAAAGGTGACGATAGCCCAGCAGCTGCCGTTGCATCCGCTGCTGTGCCTGGACTGGAGGCGCCTGCTGCATTGCGAATCGGCGTTTGCAGACTATTCATCGCTGCAATTTACAAGCAAACAAATAAAACGGGGACTAAAATTTTCTTTTTTTCAGTGAAAAGCAAGAGAAAATGCTTGTCTAGAATCGCTAGCCCAACATTTCATTACCAAATCCCATACTTAACTAAAATATGCATTAGTAGCAGAGCATGATCCAGATTCAGAGTCCAGCACCATTGATTAAGCGACTTTTGTGGAGGTGCACTTAAACGTTTTGCTTTTTGGCTTCTTCTAACACTTAAAGTATAAAATAGTGAGATGGAAACAAACGCATATGGCAAACAAAAGAAGGGAGGCGATAGCTTCCGGCGCAAGTGGGACAGTACCACATATGAGCAGAAGGCACGGGATCGAGAGCAGCAGCTCAAAAAGGAAGAAGAAGACGAGGACCGGCGGCGCAAGGGTCTCAAGCCGCGGCCTGCTTTTACTCGGGAATCCAAAGAGCCACTTGAGCTTCTACAGGCGCGTACAGCAACAGTCAATCTGGAAGGCATGATTGGGAAGTCGCAAGTAGTGCAAGCATCGTCTGCTGCATCAGGTCAGCCTGGCTTCTACTGCAAAGTATGCGACGTCACTGTCAAAGACAGTCTGAGTTACCTCGACCACATAAACGGAAAGAAGCACCAGCGCGTCCTTAATCGTAGCATGACAGTGGCTACCGAGACTGTGGAAGATGTGGTGGCTAAACTTCAGAGTCTACGCCAGGCGCGGATTCGTCAGATGGCTCCATCTAATTATGATTTTCGAAAACAAGTTAGCGCTCAGCAGCAGATTGATGCCGATAAAAAGCAGAAGCGCCGAGAGACGCGACGAAGACACCGTCAGGAAAAGGCATTAGCCGCATCTACCGATGCCAACAAGTCTGAGGAGCCTAAAGACGAGATGGCTGCGATGATGGGCTTTGGCGCCTTTGGCACATCAAAGAAGTAACATTTATTTGTACATTTATCTTTACCAGAACTGGATCAACATATGAAGTGCCTAACTTCACAAACCCAACAAGCTGTTGTACTGCCACATATCATGGTTATGTTTTGCTAAGACGGGATTATTCGACAAAGTAGCAGAGATCTATTGTTATAAATTGTAGCCGAGTAACTTGTAATGTATCTAGCGAGCAAATACCTCATGACAAAAAAAAAAACATTATATATTTCACTAATCATCATCGACGATATAAATAATTAAAAAATATTAGATGTTTGTTACTTGTGTTCCCATCTTGATAGTAGCCCACAACTTTTTATAGATGGTTCTGAAGCTGGGAAGCCGGAGTTTCTGCATAGCCAGGCGCAGCACAGCAATAGAAAGCGCCAGTGTAAAAAGCGTGAACCCCCAGCGACCCATCAACCGCTGCACCACGTTCCACACAACACTGAGTATGTTACGTGGCCTGCGTGCAACAACACGGCTTTTATCTGTGGGTCGTCGCGGATTGAACAACGTTGGGGTTGGCTGTTGTTCGGCCACCGGCTCTGGCACAGATTGATAACCGGTGCCCTTCTGTTTCCGTGCATAAGGAGCGGCGGTTATCCCAGCATCCTCTCTGGCTATTGATTTTGCATTGTTATCAGCCACGCATGTGGCGAGAGCAGTAGAGAGTACGCTTTGACAAGTTGTCGACTGCCTAACCTGTCTTTGTTTCCGCGATTTCCTCCTTGTGCCACTTGTCTTGATCTTCTTCTCGACTGCTACAGGATTGCGTAGTGAGTCTAGTCGTCTTGTAAACTCATCTCTAGCCGGCTCTGAAACAACAGTACACAAGTTGAGAAAATCGTATGCGCTTGAAAGGTCGTTAAGCTGAGGCAAAATATGCAACATGTACAACTCGCACACGCGAAGATACGATGCCTTTGCCATAGTTCGTTGCTGCTGACGCTGTGCACTACCAGCTCCATCTTCCTGTTTTAGTAAGTACACTGTCTCATCCGATAGCGTTGCAAGCCATGCCTCTACAATGTCCCGAGCAGTCCGCGCATCGCGCAGCTTTAGACACAACAGAACTGTCGGCACAAGAACCTCACTGTCCACATTCCCCGCATATCCTCCAAACGCCGCCATAATAGAGTCCCACACATCGCGCACAGACGTTGGGAACCCCTCTAGCTTAATATTCTCAGTCATATCGGGACCTCGTTTTACACGCAACCGCCCGTCCTCTTCTGCCAACTCTGTCAGACTGCTTAAAACGCAAATGTACAGAATCCAGAGGCGGCAGCAGAGCTGGCGTGCCTGTTGTTCGCCATATTCACATGTCAGCTGCTCGATATTGCAGTGCTGCACAGCTGTACTACTATGTTCCCATGCTGAGCTGCTTTGTCCTAGAATAAGTGCTCGCGATGCCTTCTGGTGCAGCATCTTAAGATGCGGCACCAGTGAGCCGCCAGTCTTTGACACATAATGCGTCGGCGCCAACTGAGCGGGCATGATAGTGACCGTGTAGGAATATATAGGCTTTTGCTGTATCTGTCTAATATGCTTTGTACAAGTGTATGTATGTGCTAAAAAAACAGTGTAATTTAAAATGAATAGAACTGCGTTGGAAATTGGTGAATTTACCAGGTCAAAGAAGAAAAGTATATTTGCTGTGTGTGTGGGGAGAGGGGGCGATGCTTTCAGCTGAAGATGGTTTTTGCACAGGAGCATTTACTGTAGTCAGGTGCCCCCTCTCCCTGATCGGAAAGTTTCAAATTACTCCCGTTCCGAAAAGCGGAAGTTTTTCCATATCAAAGCCAAAGTCGTTCATGTCTATAGTAGAGCAAGCGGCGTAATTTCCACCGCATGCTCAGAGTAAAAATACAAAACAAAGGAGGTATTGACGTCTTGGTCCCAGGTAGACGCCACTAGCAAGTACTCGGCCGGCGCATCTGCGCATGTTCTAGGCGTGCCAATCGAGATACGACGAGTAGCTACGCCCTGTGGTGAGTTTGTGTAGCTACCCGATGATGCACTAACACTTCCTAGCACTGCGTCGGAAAATTCAAATAATGATAAGTTTATCATAGGCAAATCATCAGCCTGCGGTGTCTGCAACCGCGCCAGAACGTCGGTCTGTCGGTCAGCACGCACAAGGAAGCGTGGATTACGCGCATAGCACTGATCAACAGGACCACCGCAGCAGTTGGTTCCCGGAACCCAGCGACCGTGTAGCTCACGTAGTCGCATTCCAGCGCCTTCGCGTGGTATCGGTGTTATCACAAATGGACAGTCCAGACCCACACGCAGCTTGAAGCGCGAGAACATAAATGACTCGAATGTCGATGCCACAATCGTGTAGCTGCAACCGGGTTCGAGGCAGTCTACATCGCTAGCACAAAAATGCGAGCGGTATTTTCCCGAGTTTGCGATTGTGTTGATCTCTAGCACACGCGTTACCAGAAACCCGCCGCGGAAGACACGCAGGTTAACTGGATGCTTTTGTGCTGACTCCAGCGTAATCACTCCACTACAGCTTGTTCTTCCAGGACTGTTGGCAATTGTCAGCTGGTATTGCGGGTTGTCCAGATAACGCGGTGATGCAGTGTTTCCTCCAGCCGATGCACTGCCCCACTGACCTTCTATTTCCTCCTCAAATGCAGGCACAGGCGCTTTATTTAGTACCAGCGATACATCTGAGAATACACGCAGCGCAAAATAAAGCGGCTTGGTTTTCTCACGCTGAGCAATTACCAATGTATATCGCTCGTATGGAATCGCCTCCAACTGCACCAGTACATGTTGTGTGTTGACGTATTCCCCAATATGCATAGCCTCGCGCGGCTCGTAAATACGTCGTCCGTTCCTCCCATCATAGACATGCAGCGCAATAAAGTCTTGGTTCTCTTCCGTCTTGAGCAAATGTTTGCTCAGCAAAACCCACACAAGCTGGCGTTCTGCCGAGCCATCCCTGTCGCCAACAGACAACGTAAACTGCGGGTTTTCGCTAAAATTGTAGATGGCCTGGCGAGGACCCATGTCCAGTTCCCAGGCAAAATGGACACTCGCGCGGTTTTTAAACGCTTCTGGACTCCAGTTCAGATGAATGGCGTCGAAACGGCGACATATAGAGTCATAATCAATCCAGAACACGCCACGATCGTCAAGCTCGGTAGCTGGATCGTAGCCCAACTGGCGCATAAGCTCAGGTGTCCAACTCGCATGGTCCGTGTAGCTGAACCTACCAGTCCAACGCAGTGAGCTCCAGGGATTCTTGACCATAATTAGCCGATGTCCACATACCTCGCGCACATCAAGCACCGCATAAGCATGCGATGGCACCAGTCCCAGCTGCGCAGCAAGGTCGTTGCCCATCTCACCCGTGGCAATTGTCAATAGCACCTCGCCTTTATGAAATCCATTAAGCATACGTGTCCAAGTGCGCAGATAATCAAAGGCCTGGTCCTGGATAAAGATATGCTCGGGAACCCACCCTGTGAGCACATACAAGTCTGTGCTAGAGTTGGATCCAGGAAAGTCATACCCACCCATCACCTTCAGAAACGCCTTCTCCATCAGGCTTTGCCCAATATCACCGGCTGTGGAGTATGTACATAACAGTTTGCCGTTCTCGGCTACCGGTAGCAGATCGTCTATCACCACTCGCCTCCACAGTCCGTTTACAAATAGCTTGACCATGTATTTACCTGCAGGGTTAAACTCGGGCATACCTGTCGGGCCACGCGGATACATATGCCGCGTAATCAGCTGCCGACCAAATCTTCGTTCGTATTCCATACTAACGCACAGTGCTGCTACAAATGAACAGTCGGTTACCGTTTCCTGCACAATATGCGCACAGCCCTGCTGGCCAAAGATAGGGGCTTTACCAAATATTTGGCTTGCTCGCCGCCATTCCTGCAGTTTCCGTTGCTGCTTTGGAGACAGCCTCAAAAGTCCGTCCTTATCTGTAAAATACTCGTGCTGGTCAAACTTTTCACCACTATCATAATCTAGCCACGGAAGAAATATCAGTCCGTTGAGATGCGATGTGGTTTTTATTACCTGCGTTTCCTCAGCCGTTAACCTTTCAGCGCTAATACCTCTGCGGTTAGTTTTAGAGCTTCCGCCGCCACCACCCGTAGTACCCATTGTGCTAATACTAGAGCTGCTGCCGCCGCCCATTTTGCCATTTAATGCTCCTGAAATTAGAACCGCCGTCTTTCCGGCCAGTTGTGCGTTGGTTTGCCTGGACCGCGGAGTATGGTGTATCTCACCCTCCTCTTCATTTTCTAGGGCATTACTTGTAGGTTCATTTGCAACCTGCAAGGAAAGTCCAGATAGCTTTTCCTGCAGATGTGGCAGTGTCTTATGACCCGTAGCAGTGAGTGTGGGCGAAGGGCATTGCAAAACTGAGTCTGAAACCACTGTTAAAGCGCTTGTTGCCTCCTTTACAGACTCCGCTTGCTTCAAGCAGATTCCTGCAAAACGGTGGAGCTCACGACGCCAGTATTTCCGAGCAAGTGTGCTCTGAGACGCCGCAGCCTTTTCTAGTCGCAATATCTTCTGGTAGCATGTAATTCCAGTAACGTAAAGCTTAATCAACGCGTCGACGTCACCGCCCAGTGTATGATTCTGATGAGCTGTCTCCAGTGCTGCATGCGCCTTGTCTAGTTCGCTGTGGTATGCTGAGATCTCTGATGTCTGTCGAAGCAATAAACCCATCCGGCTCGCATATTCGCAAAACTTTGTCCCAATAGCTACTCTTTGCTTGTCGATGCTCTGTTGTCTCAGCTCTGCTATCGAGCGCAGCGCATTATTATAGTGGCCCAGCGCCTCGACGTATTTTCCCTGGTTGTCTGCTGCTACTGCCTCGTAAATGAGCTCGGTAGTTCTCCTATACAGCAAAGCATTGGCTTCGGTCATTACGGAGGGGTGTGTTTAAATAACAAAGGAAAATGCTCTATACACGCACACAAATGCACAACAGAAAGAATGCAGAGTAAGAGTGGTTATTAGCACTCAACTTCTTTTTCAAAGAGCAGGAGGTGATTTCTTAACAGCATGTGATCAGCGGAAGCTGTGGGGATGTTCCTAAAAGCCCTGGCAGAACCCCCTTTGAGCTTGTGCTTGCATGGGGGTGGACGCTATTTTTGTGTTACAAACAATGAAACAGAGCGCAATTAGCAACAACAACAGCAAAAAACCACTCGCAGAAAATCAACGCCAGCAGAGCTGACTGTGTGTTTCTTTTTCCAAGAAAACACTAACTAGGCTACGCGCTTCTCACATTTTTAGAATCAACTACCAATTATAGACCACACGCGTGATATTCCAGTCTGTTTGTCTACAAATCATGGCATTTAACAAACATAAACTGATAACCATACAACAAATCATCAATTACATATCTCTTTAAATAAATATAAGTTAATTCTATGGTCAGCATGTTATTTCTATAAATCTGTTGGTAGTAATAGGAAATGATATCCGCAACATATATAAAGAATATTTGTTCATATACATATAGGATATATACAATTTGTTGGATGTCAGTATTCTAAAGAT
>JANBTM010000032.1:44319-57568 GCA_027578695.1 Coemansia sp. RSA 1365 | reverse complement strand
TCGTAACATATATTGCGCTTGTTGTACTTTTATACGCACTCACCTTTCGAACACCACCTCTAACAACCAACACAAAGTCAAACCAAAAGAGTTCACCAGCAGTAAATACGCAGATGGCTAGCAAAATTATTAAGCAGGTTTCGCGCGTCATCACTGCTCATCGTCAGCGCGAAGGCGGTGGGTTTATGGTTCGCCGGCCGTTGCCTTCAGGTAACCTGAACTACGCAGACCCGTTTCTTATGCTCGACCACCTGGGCCCCGTAGACTACGCACCAGGAGAGGCTGTTGGCGCACCCGACCACCCGCACCGCGGATTTGAGACGGTAACCTATGTTCTCGAGGGAGGTTTCGAGCATCGCGATAGCCACGGCAACCACGGAGTGCTCAAGCCAGGTTGGGTGCAGTGGATGACAGCTGGAAGTGGTGTAATACATAGTGAGATGCCTACGGATGAGCTTCAGAAGAAAGGTGGTGGTTTTCATGGATTCCAGATCTGGGTCAATCTACCTGCAAAGGACAAAATGATTCGTCCGCGTTACCAAGACGTCCCACCAGAGGATATTCCATGGTTCAAGTCATCTGACAATCAAACTAGTATTAAGGTCATTGCTGGAGAAGTTGAGGGAGTGCAAGCAAACATTGACACACATACGCCTATATTTATGTTAGACCTGCGCACCAGCGGCAAATACTCGCTTACTATTCCTGAGGGCATGGATGCCTTGGTCTACAATTATAATCCGAAGTCTATTCTTGTCGGTCAGGAAAAGACCAAACTTAAAGAAAGCCAGTTGGCAGTTATCAATACACATGGTCTTCCTCTGGATTTTGAGGCTGTTGACGATGGATCGGATAAGAAGGAGGCTCGTGTTTTAGTGTTGGCTGGAACGCCAATTCGCGAGAAAATCGCCAGGTATGGTCCATTTGTTATGAATACTGACGAAGAAATCCAACAGGCCATCTCGGATATGCAGTCTGGCCGCTTTGGTATGATACCTGGGAGCTCCGAACGTATGCGCAAAACCGACGAAGCCAACGAAAAGCGCAGACTGGCAGGCAAGCAATAGGCAGCCTTTTAATAACATTTCTCTTTACTTGTATTTGAAAAGTATTGTATACAAGGGTATCTTTTAATGTCATAAATGTGTCAAAGACCCTATGTCTTCAACCAACATTTTTTATACCATATTTTTATAGCTTAATTTCCCCATGTTGCAATAGATCTTATTCACATCGAGACGCTTCAAAAAAACATTGCAAAATAATCTTCTCAAACTCAAAAAAAAATAGTTTAGTAAGCTAAAGTTAACCCTTCAATATTCACAGTGGATACCCAGACAAGATGCGTGTGCGAATTGTGTACCTATTTTGATGGGCTGTTTCTGCCACTGATGATACGCGGAGGCGTCGGTTGCATAGGCAGCTCGCCCGCTGGAGGCGCAAATAACTGGTACTGGTGTTGTTGCATTTGTGGTGGCTGTAGAGCAAACTGGTGTGGGTGAGTGTGATGGTAGGAATCCATATTGGCATCTCCGCCATTGCTTTGCAGTGTTAATTGATGCGGAGAGTGATCCTGGTGTAGGAAATGCTGCTGATGCGGAGGAGGCAACGCTTGTGAAGACTGCTGCTGGGAGTGTGATGAGGGTTGCGATAAACTCGGCGAAAACCGGCCCTGCATTGGACCAGCTAATGGCACATTCGATTGCATAAAGCCAGGGATAAAGCCGGACGAGGCGTGGTCAATATAAAATGGAGGCTGTGGATAGTTTTGGCCAGTTGAAGAAACCAACATCTGGTCAGCGCGCTCAGGCATGGGCATGTGCTGCTGGATATTAAACCCTAGAGGCGGAACGCCGAATGGCACTACCAAGCCCGGTCCTTCGCTCGAAGTATAAAGAGGAGGTATTCCTGCAGGTCCAGGAGCCTGCTGGGCGTGGAATGTGCCTACCATGGGCGACATTGGCATTGTGAATCCGGGAGCCTGGCCGGCCTCTACCTGCATGTAACGCGTGTAAGGATTCAAGCGCTCAGACGTTGACACCCGAGAGGCACGTGGACCGCTCTGCCGCATCGATGGCGGTTTGACCTTTTTGCGAGGCGTTGGCGTGCTGACATTCTGGCGCTCACGCGTAGCACTGCCCTGCAGTTTTTTTAGCGCAGACTTGCGCACAACAAGATGAAGCAGGTCCTCCCTCCCAGGCAAAAAGTTCGCATTGCTAAACTTGACAATTCCTTGTTCACTGGTGTGTCTGATGCGACGCTGATCTGTCTGGCGTTTGAATTGGTAGTCGTTAAAATTCTTTTGTAGAGAATCTGTATGGTTTGCTGTCATGCCCAGTGAGTTGAGCTGAACGCGCAAATTCTCCATGACTGGGATACAAACAAAATTGTTCTCATCCCAATAGGCAATAGAGTCAAAGGCAGGATCTTCGCAAGTTCTACAGACCGATGTGAAAATAATGGAAACAGGGCGTAAGAGCGAAGCATGGTTAGCAGTAGTGACATCTTGCAAATAAAAAGCAGCCAAAGTAATACCCGCGAGTTTAACATGGTAGCTTCTACAATGATGCTACTCGATATAATCCAGATGTAACAGAGTAGGCAAACCACAAGCAGCCATAACGCAAAATAGAGATTTGTCGCCAGCATTCAATGCTATCATTTAGCCTATAGATCCTGCTAGAATCTGTAAAGACCAAAAAGTCATACTCGCTCGAGCACGACGCCATTTACCACTAATTTTGTATAGCGGCTGCCGCAAGCAGCACACTGTGGAGAAAAGGCATAGATAGCTTCGCATAAGCATTTCTAGCTGCAAAAGAACACAACATCGCAAATCGCTTCATACCTGTGGAGGAGGGATGGGAACAAAGCGCTTTCTGTTCTTATCCCTGCAGATGTAGGCTGGGTATTCGCTAACCCCTGGCCTAAACTATCAGCGCTACTGATTCCGTTTTCGTTGCTGCCAGCATGCACCATACCTGTACCATGAAGCGAGGCGCTGGTTGGTTCCGACTGAGTGAGAGACGGGTGTCCCCTCATTCCCGAGCCGCCGCCAGCAAGCTCGTCAAGCCTTGACACTGAAGCCGAGTGGGGATGGATGCCCAGCGGTGGTGGTATCGCTGACGAAATGGACATCATGCCTTCGTGGGGCTGAAGCGGTGCAGACGATATCAACCCTGTAGGAGACACGTTTGTATGGTTTAGCACCACATTATGTAAGGAGAGTGGCGACGAATTGCTGCTGTTGCGGATTCCAAGCGGTGTGGTTGCCGCTGTGGCAAATTCTGAATGTGAAGTTGTTGCCGGCAGCTCCCTCGTCAATGCTGCACCAATCGCAGTTGTAAACTTGCCCACATCGCCGCCAGGACTAGCAAAGCTTGCAGGAGCAAACATTGCATTATGGCCGTTGTACCCTGGATTCAGCGGATATCCAACTGTGGTCGTTTTTTGAGCAATAGATTGGCTAGGTGTCGGGTAAGCAGTAGTGGACATGCTCCCAACCAGTGCACTCTGCATTAAGCTGTCGCTAGGACCAACGCCTGGGTTAATAGATAGCTTGGCCATGGACGGGGCAACTGGTTGCCAGGTGGATGTGGCTGCGATGGTGCCGCTGCCCAGAGACGTGTTGCCATTAAATGCAGCGTAAGGCGATTGATTACTGCTGGCTGGTGTTGCGACACTACATGCGGGGTTGTGGCCGGTTCCTTGGCGAAGCATGGTTTGGTCTACAGGTCGGCCAAAAGCAGCCGTGTCTACTAGATACACAGCAGACATATTGGAAGCAATAATTAGACTCGCAATGGTGGATGATAGCAATGTCAGAAGCAGAGATGGAAACAGACTGCGGTCTGCACAGTGCAGAGGAAAAAAATAAACTTGTAAACAAGCGCGTCGGTCGACGATACTTCTAAACATAAACGCCCCAGGATACACGCGTAGATCTGATGGTCACAGCGCCACAGACAAAAGAAGAGCAGATCGCAAGGATGAACCGAGCGATTGGCGCATTTCTTGGCCCGACCAGTCTCAACTGCTGACTTTTAAAGAGGGGAACGAGGGATAACGGCGACTGAGTATAGTGGCGTGCTCCTTTCTAGCCGCAAGTTAATCCCCCTCTGAAGACAATAGCTGCCCGGCTTGTGTAGGCTGGCGCTAACAATTGACAGAACCACAGTGCAGAGCGTACATGTGCACGGGTACATGTAAGGCAATGAATGGATGAAGATGGGGATGGAGGCAGGAGGGATATAACGGCGGTAATTAAGGTCGGCATCAGCACTGCGCTTCGCGGTCAGGTTTACCCGCTGTAGTAACGCACACAATCCAGCTATGAACACTGCTATTTCCCCCTCCACCCTCCTCCAAGCAGCAGTATAAACTAGCAGTAACCAAACAATGAAATCATATGTGCACATGTCCAAGCACAAGTAAGTGCTAATGGCAATGCAAATAGTTTACAAAACATTACCTTCTCGCGACTCCCATTGTGATATCTCGGGCTCGGCCTGTGCCATGTTGAAGATGGCTGCCGAAAACTGGGCTATTGGCGACGCCGTTTTGAGCTTGGTTGATTAAAGCGCGTTCTAACGCGTGTGGCTGGCTCGTAGAAGTAGCGAGCAAAAAAGCGTCCCAAATGGACTTGAAGAAATGGGCGCGGAAAAGGAGCGTTTATCCACACAAGAGGTGACTACCAACTCGGTGGGAAATGTATTCTTTGGTTTGTCTGCAATAGATAAGCAGTGCTTAGTAGGCAAACAAATAGTCCGCTAGTCTCTCTTGACCTTGTAAAAATCAGGGCGTTTGAAAGTCAGATCCAGGACACTCCAAGGATCTTGTCTTATTCCAGATTACTACGCGTGCCAGTTTGGTAGTGCCAGCAATCTCCGAAAAGTGTAATAAATTACCTCTGTGGTTACGACACAAGGCTGTCCGAGGAACAGGTCCAGATACTCGTGTCCACAGAAAAGACAGGAACAAAAGGGGTGGCTCTAGCGGCTGCAGCGGGTGGATCCAGCACTGCGGCGGAGAAGAATTGCAGCAGTCAGTGACTCGAAGCACTGTCGGAGAAATAATTAATAATGAAATCGATGATTTGGCAAAGCAAAAGAACAACTTTTTGCCTCGTGTGCGCGTGTAGTAGGATATGTCAGAGCAGACAGGGCAGCACGCAGACAGAAGCAGAAGCGGAAACAGGCACAGACGCGGACGCAGAGACTAGCTGATAAACTGAAAGTAAAAAAAGCCAAGATGGCACAGAGTGGTATCTGCCGAGACAGGCAAAGCTCGAAGACAAAGAAAGAGAAAATTTTAATGTCGTGTTTGTGCACTAAACCAAGGCCAGCCTGCGAGGAGGTGGAGACGGAGGACAGCCCAAGTATTTTAAACGTCGTGGCGGGCAGGAAACCCTCGGCATCTCTGTCCCTTCTTCGCGCTCCCTGTTCGTGAGTCCTGGACAGGCTGAAAATAAAATAAAAAAAATACGCCTTGCGGCAGGCAGAGCGCCTGGTGCACTCCACCACCTGTTTGCTGCTAGGCGCGCTCTCACTCGCGCGCTCTGCCCTGCAATGCATGTTAAAGTGCCGCTGTACCCCCTCCCCCTTGAGACCCCCTCCCATGCCACCACCCCCGGCAAATGGCGCCTCCCCTTTTCCTTCTAACCCAAACGCGGTTGCGCGATGGCAGATGTGATTGTCCGCTCTTGCTTCTGCGCTGCCTCGCCGCCCAACCCTGCATTCTGGCAGCGCGCGCCAGCCTCGTCCTCCGTAAGGTCTTGCACCGCCCGCCGCCTAACGGAAGATGATCGTTGCCGCACGTCGGGGCGAGCACGGCAATTGCTGCACTACCTCTGCCTGCCTGATTGCCAGCAGATTGGGCCGCCCGTGCATGCACACCGTTCAGAATGCACACATGGCAAAACTTCACTTCCGTTGTGCCGGCGTTCCCGCGGCCCTTGTTTCTTCGGTTGCGTGCACTCTGGTGGCGCGTAGAGCCGGGGCTCCGACATCCTATCGGTGCACGCCGATGCCAGATTAGGGGGGCGGTGTTGACGCATGGAACCAGGATGTCAACACTAGCCTTTAGTTATGCCAGCTTGGAATAGATCCGGTGCATCTTTCCTGCTGGCCTAAGCTCTTCCCACCGACTGCGCCAGGCGCGGTCTGGTCCAGTTTAACGTGGCATCCTGTCACTTGTCACTGGTCTGCGTTCAGTCACCCTTCTTTTTTTTTTTCCTGCGCAGATGGGCCCGATTGCGGGTGCGGCCCGCTTCCGCTTTTGTGCGTCATTGCTCTCTGATCCCTGATTCCCAATAAGGGCCAGCCCATTTTGCGGCTGTGGCAATCGTGCATTGGCTGCTAAGACGGGTGAGCTGTTAGCTGCAGCACGCACTCTCCCGAGATCTTCTCTGCAAGCCCTAACGATGATCTGTGCTGGGTCACGTCAACAGTGGCTGCCAGTCCAATTTCATGGTGAGAACAACGTATGCTGCCACCCCCCCCCTTCTCACCCGCTCAAAGGTATAAGCCAATGCGCAGAACCATTACCCAAGAATAGGCAACCGCAATCTACAATCTCCAGAGTCACCCCCGCTCCCTTTAAAACTACAATCACCTTCAGCATGATAATAGTCATCTTACAGCGGCTAGGATGAACCGGTCCCCAGAATACCAACCTGCTCCATGCCATTGGCGACGATGCACGCTCAGTCGTAATATGCCTCTGAGAGTCTGTCTCCGTGCGTCGCTGTTGCAGGCATCTCTGCCGACAAGCTGCACTATATTTGGTGCCAAGAGTGCCGATCACATTACTTTTTCTGCTGCAAATACGCAATGCAGAACACTGCAAACTCTTTAAATAGCGAGCACACGACTCATAATCCATGGCTATCATGCATCGTTCCCAGCTCTGTTGCTTGCGCAACTCAATTGGAACATTGGGCCTGCAGAGGGTCGGCCAGTGGGCGCTAAAAACTCACCACTATGCCTTTCCAACCCTTATGCACAGCAACCAGTACAAAGTTCCCGTTGCCTATTTCTGGCCATTTCTAATCAGTTGAGAAGGATTTGCACGGCAAAACACAGGCAGCCCATTTAGTAAATCCATGCCGCCATGTTGCTCTTGGCCTGCTAGGTGGGGCAAAAGTATCCTCAGGACATGAACTCGTGGCCAACCGTTTTTGGGCTTGGGAAGCGGGGTCCTTCTCAACTTGGCACGCGCTGGTCAGGACCACCCATCAAATCAGCAAAAACTAATGCATGCTGTTGTGGTGATCTTTGTCTATCGGTGATGGCATTTGGAACAGCGGCTCGTTCAAGCAACGTGCTGCAGCTGTCTTCCCCACCTAAACCTGGGATTGCTGCTATTGGCAGTGACGGACAAGTCCTCACTACAATGACAATGGTGTAGACTAGCATCTTCACTTGCAAGTCCGTCCGTCCGTCAGTCTGTGAGTCAATCTGCCGGCCAATCCACTAAAGCGGTTATATGTTTATATCATGACAATTCCAAACTGAAACAAGAGTAATAAATGCACTCAGAATATAGTGCCGGGGCAATCTTCTATATTTTCGACAAGAAATATGTTTATTTGAGTAGAAAGAGAAAAGATCGGACAGAGCTTTGGAATAGAAGGCTGTGTATATTCACTAGCATACATTCTTGTTGCTGTCTTAAGCAACTTACTCATCGCTGCTTCCTTCGCCACTTTCTTCTTCGAGACGAGGCAGGTGAATTCCGGCTTGGCCAAGCAGTGTGCCTGCAGGCCCCGGCAACCCCTCCTGCGCATGGAACGACTTGACAATATTCCGAACAAGGTTTAGATCCACGTGAACGGCGGCCAGATCGTGTGGCTGCTCTTCACTTGCTGGCTCCAGATGCCGCTCAAAGGACTTACCAACATGCGTCGCCGAAATTTCCTGATCCATGGCATCCATTATACTGGCAAATGCAGCATCTGCACTGTCCTTATCGGCACCACCCGGAATGCCCTCGGTAGTGGGGGTCGCTGCATCGCCACCATGCATGTTGTGCTGACTGCGTTCAGCAGCCTTGAATGCACCCTGCTTTTCTATAGAAGTGTTAGACACGGTTTTTTCTGTCTGTTCAGCATGGGAGTCAACCTTTGGCACCTTAGTAACTACAGCAGGTGTAGCAGTAGAAGGAACACCATTCGTTGTGTCTGTCTTAGCGGCCTTTTCCAATCCTTCGGCTCCTATACACCAGAAATATGCAGTATAAACAAATATGCAATTCCGCAAGTCAAATTAGTCAGCTGTACGTGTTTGGTGTGTAAACAATATCGTGCAATGATAAACGTCTATATTTCCGGGTGTACTCGCTTTGGTTTGGCACTGTTAATGATTCAGATGAAAATACCCATGGTCAGCGCTAGCAAAAAAAAAGCTAGCTGCACAGCAGCAATAGAAATAGGAACAACGAGGAAAAAAAAGTCGCAATGCAGGCATTAGCAGCGTCGAGTACAGCAAACAATCACAATCTGAGGATACTGTTAGCATTGAACAATGTACCTTCTTGTCGCAGAAATCATGCAGCTCATTCATACGCTCTTCTTTTGCACAAGAGGGTCCCCAGTGACATGCATCAACTGCTGAAGACACACGACGTCGAGAGTGCTGTATCCAACAGACAATAGTGATATTTGGATAAGACAAGGTGTGCTGTTACTCAAGTTATAGGCAGGTAAGAGATGTCCGCAGACAAAAGGATAGACAACGGAGACAATGTGCGCTATTCGGAGTATCCGAAACATGCATATCCGCAATAAATAAATAAATAACAGTTAAGCACCAGCGCCATTAAAGTACAGAATAGACGAGAACTACTCTATATAAGAACCATTATTTTGCATTTGGCAAAGAGGAAATGCCGATGTGTATAGCTTACCAACTGCTTCCATCAGCGCCCTTATTATTCCATCCGCATCTAAATCGATTGCGTCGTCGTCGCTGTATTCTGAAGGCTCGTCATCCGAATCCCCGCTACAAAATTTCAAATATTAAAAAAGAGGGAGAACAATTTGGATTTAATGTCTGAGATCGATGTGTGCCATGGCAATCGACATAGCCTTATGATTATATCAAAACCAGATACACAGACCCAGCCATGGTGACAGCTCATGATCAAAGCCTGGGTTATATGCAGATAAGCAATGAGTAAACCCCCCGCATAAGGTGCTATGGGCCCGTGCGCCAGAGCACAATTTGTAGTTTGTAAACTTGATATCTTGGCCTAAATTTCCCAGACCCAAGCCTCTACAATCCGCTCAGCTAAGCCCCTCGACTCATAAAGCCATTTTTGATCCAACTTACGCCATCATGGTCGCACCCTCTATGCCCGCGTCTGCTGTCAAGAATGTCTCAAATCTTTCAAGCAGGCTTTGAAGATCCTGCGCAGCGCTGCCACTCGCTGCGTCTGCAAGCATATCCTCCTCGTCATTCTACAGATTTAAGCAAAAAAAAAAAAATTGTACACACTGCCAGATTTTCAGGCCCTAGGAGCACAATTGACGTCAGCTTGGTGTCTTGTTTTGTAAGTACGTTGTTGCCATCTCCCACGTCATAAAATACTGCTATAAATTTAACCAGCATATCAACAGCTTGATTGCGCGTCTACTGAAATTTAACTATGGCAATACCCCATCTTTGCAAGCTGCGTACTCGTTCTGGACTGTTGTTAAGCACTTGTCAGGTCAAATGAAAAATAGGTAGACGCAGATGCCATGCGCCGCGATTGGACGACTAGGTTAACAGTGCATGTATTGCAACAGCCATAAAGCGTGCAAGCACTGACGTCCACGCACCACTGCAATATCGCGTGCAGCTTGAAGCGCACACATTTACAAGGAAAGCAAGAACACAGAGGAAAGTGCGGACACCAACAGAGGGGTTGTAGTGGTTCAATGAGACATTGGCAACAGCAAGAGCAGTTGGGGGGGGGGGGTGCGACAGACAGAGGCGTAGAATTATTCTGTACACGTCAATGTAATGGCGCCTGGTATCGGCACATCCGCATATACATCGGGGCAATCCTGCATTTTGTAATGGGGGGTTTGGCAAGGCACATACACAAGCCCAACCAATGGTAATAGCCAAATCTGAGCTGCGGGAAGAACGCACGCGTGCAGCTCTTCTCGAGCAGCCAGTGTAAAAAAACATTTCACTGCCAATTCGGTTGCTCCTTGCTTGTTTGGCACCATCATACGTTCGCAAGGTAGACATTATTTTCTCCGGACAAAGCCTGCTTGCACTCATGACTGGCCACTTACCTGCGATGTTTCATGCAACACAGATTCGGTTTTACGCATTAATGCGTCGAGTTCCTCAGGGTTGAGCGCCAGCCAGGAATCGTCATCCTCATTGTCAATCGTCCCTCCATCTATCGACAGTCCGTGGTTGTCAACTGTGGTGACGACCTTTGCCAGTGTCTGTGAAGCCTGTCTGGCAAGCAGCTCTTCAGACATGTGTGCCCCAGCGCTGCACCTAAGCATGCAAAGATCCGCAAACCCCAAATAAGGCTGCTTAGTAAAAGATGTGCGATAGGTGCATAATTTTTTCCGGCGTCAACCAGGTTGGTATGCAATTAACGCAACTTCAGTCTGCAATTGAAGCCTCCTCCCCACCCCCACCCACTCCTCTTGACAAGAAATATTCTTGAAACCCCACGAGACACATCAACATGATGCAAAAGGAACGACGCCATTCCATATGCACGCAAATGTATATTGAATAGAAAAGAGGATGGGATGGGGAAATCGAGTCGTACAAACCTTTTGCTTTCCGCAAATTGCCGAGCCGCGTATGTCTGTCTTCTAGAATATGCCTCGGATGTAACCGCCAATCCATGGAAATAACCAAATTCGCCTAGTTTTTCTAGAAATCTCGTGATCTCGTTACCATTTACCTACTCTTCAAACAAAAAACAACGCCAGTAAACACAATACATTGCATAGCTGATTACTCTCAAATCTCGATCAGACCGTATCAGTATGCATGCACAGTCAGAGTAAACGCTGCTCAGACCATCTGATATATAAAACAGATACATGTCGGATCACGGAAACGCCATACATGATTATATGCATTTCTGTTTCTACAGATCGGCACTTTGTGCGTGAGCCATCAGAAACATAAATCTGCACAAAATGGATCTAAATGAAGCTTACACTGTTCGTGCTGTCGGTATCTACTGGCGATGCTGCAAGAAAATCGCCCTCGTGTGCCAGAATTTCAAATCCACACGCCTAAAAAAAAAAAAAACACCATCGATTAAATGCAATATCTTATTAATGGTGTTGGCCGACTCGAGAATAACCTCAACAAAGACGTAAGTGATGGTGCAGAACCTTAAACCACAACATACCACTTTCATTCCAAGCACTCTGGCTTTAAATTCAGGGCTTTCCGCTGGTGGAAGCTTAAACACGGCGGGCGCACGTATGCTTTGATTAAGAAGCTTTGCGTATTGCGCACGATTAAAAAGAACAAGTGCGTCCTTTGATGGCTCTGGTGGAAAGCGCTCCATCCGTAGACACGCCTTCATCTGAATCGGATCACGTGTGTAAAATAGCTCAGAGGCAGCAGCTATCAGCATTGGCTGCTCTGCTAGTGCATGCGCAACAGCAATTGGTAACCTGCAGCGAGCTCGGTGCATGTTTTGTCGAATCTTCTCTGGATACCTACATCCAAGTCAAAATGTCGCCAACAAAATCTCTCAAACGTGTACAGTAATAAATCAGTAGATATGTCTCGCAGTGCGAATGACATAAACGTACGCATCGTCACTTGCAGTCTAATCAAAACATAGAATATTCGGTTGCGTAACCATCTACGTACTCTTCAAGTCGCGCAAATGCTGCTAATCCTGCAGCCGCCGGAGCGAGTGTGGGAATGTTTGTGTCCACAACGGCATCCAAAGCTGCTTCTAGGCCAATGGCTCCCGAACTTGCGTCCTTATTCGTCGATGTAACAGCGAGCGGAACTATATGTAGTTGACCTCTGTGCATAAACACCTAAATGTATGTATGTGCAACAATGCTTCAACCGGGAAGAAGAAAGGTAATATGACAGATGCATATATTAAAAACGTACCAATACACAATAGAGAAGGTTTCATTGGGTCTTCAAAGGGTACACATTCCAACATGATATCCACGTGCGCTGGTCTCGTTTTTTTTTCCGCCATCTGCAAATTGAGGCTGTCAAGTGGCAGCTGACGGAAAACCCTCATCAAGTGCTATGTGTCATCGAAAATTAGAGAGGAGGTGACTTACCCTGTTCATGCTGTTTTCGGGTGTAATCCATCGTGGTATATGCATTGCTGCTTCTGCAAGGAGAAACTCGCCATCTGAATCACGAACGCTACATGTTCAAATATACATTATCAAAATTTGATTTTCTGATATCACGGAAAATAGATTAGTAAATATGAAGTAGACACATGTAACCAATTGTCAATACACACGACTAACTGCAGTCTATTGATGCATTCTTACCTCACAACAAGTTCGTGAAACTTAATAGTTATTTCTCGAAGAATCCAGACAGCTAGCCATTCGTCGTCAATTGCGTCTCCATGGATCATTCGGCCTGATATACACGGAACTATAACATATACACACAATAACAGCAAAGCAAAGCCTTGCACCGAATTAGCACCCTAATACACAAATGATACCAGTAAATATCGAATACAAGCGGATAGCTGTAACATTCAAACATACCTTTTCCATTTATATTTACAAATAGCTGCAGTGGTTCGCGGTTCCAAATAAAGCCTGCGGTTTTGCGGCTAATAAATGCGAACAGTCTGGCGTGCCATGAGTCTAAGATATTCTTATCGGTTTTGGTAATCCACCGTTCGCATTCTTTTATATAGATATCACAGCAAAAGTAGTCCATTGTCGCAAATGTATATCTGCAATACAAGACCGATTGTATCACCACGCCTCGAACATATTAAAACTTAATAAACAAATGCACACAACTTGATGCGGTTATGGCCAATAAGACCAGTTCGTGATTGGATCAAGCAGGATCTACTGAAAAATTCACGATTATCGCTGAGACCAAGTGCATACTTACTTGGAGCTGTTTGAATTGCCAGTTGGTATTCTACAACAGTAAATCTTATCTTTGGTTAACGTCCTGCTCAATTTACCGTTTTTGATTTGCTCTTGTGTTACTTGGAGTTTACGGAATCGACGCAAAAAGGGGTAGACTGTTTGAGTGTG
>JANBTM010000032.1:3430-44219 GCA_027578695.1 Coemansia sp. RSA 1365 | reverse complement strand
TCTATAGCAGCTTACTCACAAGGCAATGTTCCACCAGCGAACTCCTTTGCCATATGATGCAACCAACGGATTGGAGCCGTTCTTGACGAGGCCAGCAGTTGAGTTTCTATACAACAAACGACTTGCAC
The DNA here is from genome assembly GCA_027578695.1 of Coemansia sp. RSA 1365. Lineage (NCBI taxonomy): Eukaryota > Fungi > Kickxellomycota > Kickxellomycetes > Kickxellales > Kickxellaceae > Coemansia > Coemansia sp. RSA 1365. The sequence goes on along the minus strand of JANBTM010000032.1, from coordinate 44,091 downwards.
AGCTGATAGACAACGTCAATCGCATGACAGGCGGCACAGATCATGAAGGAAAGTCCATCTACGATGTTATTTATGCAACCGCACAGGATCCAACACAAGCAGCGTTGCTAAACAATGCCTCACAGGCGTGGAACATTAGTTTCTTTCTTGAATCGGTGACGCCGACTTACATCGAACCGCGGGATTCGATGAAGAGAGATATTGCAGACCACTTTGGAACTTTTGAGCGATTCAAAAGTACATTTGAGCAGTCTGCACTAGGTTTGTTTGGAAACGGCTGGACATGGCTTGTGGTGAGCTCAAGCGGTGAGCTAGCTGTAATGAATACGTTTAACGCTGTTAGTCCATTTACGGCGCTTCCACATGGACACAAAGCATCGCGTAAGGGCGTATCTTATGCGTCGTTGAGCGAGAAAATTGACGAGAGACCTTTTGTATATGCCACTCCCATTCTTGGACTAAGCATGTGGCAAGAGGCGTTCTTACCTGACTATGCTATTGATCGCGAGTCCTACGTCCAGAATTTCTGGAAATGTGTCAACTGGTCTGCTGTCGAGGAGCGCCTGGCGCCTATGAGGAGCAGCTTGAATTCAGCCTGGTAGACATTGAAATGTCATATGATAGTGTTTCTTTAGCTGTAGTTTGGCAGTACTTCCAATCTGAGGCTCACCAAAATAAAAGATCTTCTCTAGAATTTTGATTGGTTGGCTTTGTTGCACTTTGTGAAAAAGGCTCGTGCTGTGGGGTTCGCCCTCAAGCGCAGCATAATCCCTTCTTTTCTTGAAACGCTGTCCACCCCACCATTCATTTTATTTTGGCCTTATTTCTGACTGCTAGCTTACCTTGTCTCTCAGCGTTTTGGTTAATCGTACAGCGGTTCTGCTCATATAGTTGTCAAGAATCTAGTGAAAAAAAAAAAGAAGGAGCCATGAATGCCAGAAGACGCACTACAATGAACATTGGCGATGGCAGTGGCATTCCCCAGCCGTCTATGTTGCGCGGACCGCGGGCATCAATGGCACCCTCGATGTTTGGCCAAGCGCCTTCATCTGTGATGAAAACAGCACGCAAAAGTGAGGCATCAGGTCTTCTAGGGGCACATACGCCCGCACATGGACAACGCGGGTTATTTGGAGGTAATCCGCCAATGTCGCATATACGCAATCCGGCAGCTGGGCGTCCCGTTACACAAACACCAGCTACGAACCGTGTTAACCGACGTGTTAGTGTGTTTGCTAGTTCACGCCGCTCCACAATGAATATTGCAGCCCCGGGAACTGCCTCACGCAACGGCGGAGGAGTCAAGGACCCACGGCCGTTGAAGGATAGGTCGTTCCAGAGTAAAGCACAACAGCGGGTAATGAACTACCTATCCACGCACGCATATCCAGGAATCCTAGCACCCAAGACATTGAGTATGCCTACTGTAAAGGACTTTCAGACCATATTCAAATTTCTTTACGCGCAGCTAGACCCGTGTTACACATACATGAAGAAGTTTGAAGAGGACGTGCTGCAGATACTTCGCGGAATCCACTACCCGTATGTTGGGAACATAAGCAAGTCGCACATATACTCTGCCGGATCCATGTCTACCTGGCCTGGACTCTTGGCTATGCTTCTTTGGCTGGTCGAGCTGATAGAGTGTGTGACACAGATGAATCCGCAGGATGTTGACATACATAGCCCAGAGTTTAAGGATTCGGCGCAGTTTGTTGACCGGGTATTTTTCGATTATCTTGCTCAGGCATACCCGGTGTGGTTGGACTCTGGCGATGAACCAGTTAATCTCGAAGAGATGCTGGCAAGACAGTTTGAGCAGAAGAATGCCAACCTTATCCAAGAGACTGCAGATGTTGAACGCCGTCTAGCCAACGCCAAGACCGAGCTGGATGCCCTGCTTGGCAACGAATCGCCGCTAGTGCTGCTGGAACGTGAGCGGGTTGATCTGATTTCTGACAAGGAAAAGTTTGAGAGCTATATCCAGCGACTGGAAAGCAAGCATCAGCGGATGACAGATTTTGTTGCTAGTCAGAAACAACAGCAAGATGTCGCACAAGTCGAACAGCTGTCGCTTGAAAAAGATAAGGCGGAGGTGCAGGAGATTGTTGACGCTCAACAGATCAGTACCGAGGACGTCGATCGCATGAATTCTGAGCGCAACCAGCTTCTGGAGACACTCAAAATTGTCCAAGAAAAGAGTCAGGAGGCGTCACAAGATGTGTGGGATAAGGATATGAAGCTACAGCGCATACTCGACGATATTGAAAACTTAACGCAAGACTATACCTCAAAGGCGCTCAATCTAGGGCTCATTGGCACTCGCAAACTTAAATCGGCCTCCGCTACTCAGTCGGCTAGCGATATCAATGCTGAGGGCGAGGGCGATAGTTCAAAGTCAAATGCAATGGCTGGTACTGGTGTTCCGAGCTCTGCAATGGAGGATCCACTTGGCGGAGTGGAGATTGAGCTTGCCATTAACACACGCGCCGACGATAGGAAGCAGATAACGTCAGTTGATCTCCGCCATGTTGTTCAGCCAGCGCTTCAGCACGCTTGCGATGTATTTGCTAGCCAGCTTTATGCGACGCAGAACTATGTTCTGGAACTGCGCGAGAATATAGACCAACTTAGTGAGTCGCGCATGGAGCAACAGGAACGAGTCGATGAGATGGACAAGCAGGTTAAACGTCACAATCAGCGGTACCAGGAGCTGCGCGAGAACATTATGGCTGAGACTCGCGCCACCACAGCAAAGATTGAGACACTCGAGGCGGACATTGCTGCTATGCGTCGTGATATGTCCCAAGGTGAGCTTCAGTCTAAGGCTGCATTAGCACACGCAGAGGCTGAATGGGAAAGTGTGCAGCGCGGTTGCCGCACGCGTCGTGGAGAAATTAATCAGGATGTGGTGGTTACTCTTGAAGGTGTTGTAGAGATGAAGTCGCATGCTGAGACGCGCCTACAGGAGCTTCTTGAACTTGTCGAAAGTGATACAGTGGCATAAATGACATTGCAAGCTTTTCTATTTATTTTCATTAGCGGTTTTTTTTATGGAGTATTTTCATTATATGCTTATTGAATTAAAAGTAGGTAACAGCCGCTGTTAAGGTATCTGTGTGTTTTCAGATTACGTTTACATACAGCCATGTTATATTTTGTATATGAATAAATGATAGAATATAGATACCACTATTATGTATTAACAATATAATTGTCAAAAAGGTGACTTATTCCATATTGCCTGAGGCAAGAGAATCCACCATTCTATGCAACCCATGGACTTGTGCGCTACTATGCACTCTAAACAATGGGCACTTAACAATATCTGGTAGAGAACAAAATACATGTGCGATCAGGGCCCTCTTACCTTTCTCTCAACCATTTGACAACTCTTGTCTAACATATGTTTTGTTTTCAACGCTGTAAAGGATATTTTTATTAAAGAAATAGTCGCCATAATGCTGCACCTGTCCAAGAACATTGTCATAGAATATGATGGTGGCGATGTGGATCCGCTCGCATGGAACAATGTTGCACTAGCAGCAATGTTGCTTTTGATCAATATTGTCATATCGACAACATTAAACTTGGGGCTTGAGCAACAAATTGCAGTTGCTGGTGCTCGTTGCTTTATTCAGCTAACTCTACTAGGCCTAGTACTTGAGCGCATATTTGCCATAAACAACCCAATACTGGTGTTTGGACTAGCAGGTAAGATTCATATTCTGCTCGAATATTACATATTATCATATAAGGTAGTGGCTTTTCTTTTGAACATTGACTAAAAAAAATACAAAAAAAGTAGAATGATCTTGTGCCACCATACAATTGTTACAGCATCTACAGCCGCGCTACCAATGTTCAGCTGACATGTAACTAACCTTTATATCAAAATGTAGGACTGCTGGGCGGATTGGCAGCACTGGAGGTTTCAAAGTGGAAGGCAAAGCGAACGGTCAAGGGAATGTTTTGGATTACTTTTGTTTCTATTTTTGGAAGCTCAGTCACAATCGGGCTTGTTGGTTCAGTCTTTGCACTAAACTTTACCCCTGTATACACAGCGTCCAAGTTTATCCCAGTACTTGGAATGCTCTACGGTAATACAATGGTTGGTATCACACTTGGGATTGATACAGTTCTACAATATGTTGACGAACGTCGCGACGTAGCGGAAACGATGCTTAGCTTTGGCGCATCGCAATGGGAGACTGCTAGGCCAATTGTTGTTGAAGCCGCACGCACAGCCATGATTCCGTCAATTACCGCCGTTAGTATTACCGGCTTGATCGCAATTCCTGGCATGATGAGTGGCCAAATAATAGGCGGTGCAGACGTCATGACAGCGACTCGATACCAACAAGGTATCATGTTTATGATAGCGGCCAGCGTAGCTCTTGGTGTTATAACATCGGTTATTGCTGTGTCATTCATTGTTATTGATAGTCAGCCAAGGATCTGCGCAGAGCGTATCTTTAATAGAACAACAAGTCCAAACTCAAATGTCAAGAGTGGTTTCAATTCGCAGGTATCTAATGCAAAAAAGCTACAGAAGAGCGAATCCAGACTAAAGGCATGGAAGGCGGGTACCAGCACTTTGGAATAGCATATACAATATGGTGCTAGTATTAACTAGGGCAATCGAGTATTTGTTAGTTTTATTTTACTGGCAATTTAGGGATCCACTTGTAATTCGGTGTGTATGCAAGGTCCAGCTTTTGCGTCACCGGCGGGTGGGTGGCTGACTGGTTGGCTGGTAATGCTCGATCGCAGCAAAATGCGTCGACGTCATTAGCTTTTGGTTTTGAGGCAGGTGTATTGTGAGCCTGGACAAACCCAAAGCGCATTCTCTTCTTTCAAAACACCTGCTATGTCATTAAAGTTTCTCTAAGCATAAGCTTTTTTATATTAAAAATATGGAGTTTACTGGCAGCTCGTTATATAAATGGCTTGCAGAGCTGCAGTGGTACAGCACTGCAGATCCGGCTACAGGTCTCGCAGGTGGATTATATCCAAGATATGAAATGCTTGATGACAAGCCAGATGACCCGACTGCGCCAGAGGAACCACTTACATGGAATAATGTATCTATCGCTGCGTTGCTTCTGGGCGTCAATATTGCACTGTCAATGTGGTTTAAGTTAGGTCTAAGCAGTAGCCTTATAGTGGCAGCTGCACGCTGTGTTGTTCAATTGACACTGCTCGGTTTGGTTCTTAAACAAATATTTCTTACAGAAAACCCAATTTATATCTTTGGCATGGCCTTGTTACTTGGTATCTTGGCTGCGTTTGAAGTCACATACTGGAGGTCAAAGCGGCGGTTTCCTTGGATGTACACAGGGACGTTGGTGGCAATCACTGGTAGCGCACTAGCAGTTTCCTTATTTGGCAATGCATTTGCGTTGAACATGCATCCAGCGTATACATCAGTCAAATTTATCCCTACGATCGGGATGTTATATGGAAAGTGTATGATCGGTGTATCAATTGGAATGGGCTCGGTGATGGATTCGCTGGATACGCACAGAGATCGTGTAGAGACATCTCTCTGCTTTGGCAGCTCACGATGGGAGGCCACAAAGCCGTTAGTTGTAGAGGCCTTACGTAGCGCGCTGCTGCCGACAATCACAAACATGAGCATTACAGGGCTGATCTCAATACCCGGAATGATGACAGGTTGGATTCTTGGTGGCGCAGACGTGCTCGAGGCAGCAAAGTATCAGCAGGTCATACTTTTTCTGATCAGTGCCTCAACTGCAAGTAGCACGCTGCTTTCAGTGCTGTTTTGTGCGTTTATGCTGGTTGACAAGTCTCCCAGACTAAGGCTTGACAGACTAAAAACCACCAGTGAAGACCATGGCGTGCTGAGTTTTGGTCATAGTAACAGTGAAAGCACAGTGCAGTCTATGACTCGGATTCAGCGAATGCGATCCAACTGTCGTCCGGCCTCTGATATGCATTTGGCTGGTAGACGTAGCAAAGCGTCTTCGCAAATGTCAGGTTTAGCATCTACTAGTTCTGGCCCACAGTACCACGACGCTGCTCACCACAAAGACAAAGGTAGCCAACAGAGGGTCAACAAAATACTGAACAGGCTAAAAGCGTCAAGAAGCACATCTGCACTTGAGCGCCTGCCCCAGGGATCAGCTGCATATCCAGATATGGACATTGAAGAGGCGGCAGAACAATGCCGTCGGTGCTGTGGTAAGACCAACCGCATGTGGATGGCTGCTGAGAACCGAGCTGCAATGCCCAAGCGCAATGACCTTAAGGATGGCGGTTGGGAGGGCAACTGGTGTGCATGCTGCCCGTTGCGCGCAAAGCTTCAGAGTGAGCAACATACAGAGGATCCAGTTGTGTGCTATGGCTTTCACGAAGACCCCGGTGACATTATCATCCCCCATCCTCCAGGATTGCTGAATATCATGCCGGGGTCCACTAAAGATGCAGAGCAAAGCAGCTCAAGACACCGCCACCCACGAGAAACTGGCGGCAAAATTAAACGTTACGCAAAGGACGCAGCACGAAACCAACATTAGCGCTAACAAGAAAAAAAAGTCAAGACTAGGATTTTCAATCGGTAGATGTAAAGCCCCTGTGTGCCCTGAAAAGGCCTCTGCCAGGTACCGCGCGCAGTATTGTCCCTTGGGAACATGCCGGGTCTTTGCACTTACCTTGGAGCAGTAACCGTAATTTTTGTAGATTTTGCTTTTGAGGTGGTCCAAAAACAATTGAATGATTGGCGGACCGCATAGAGCCCGGCGATCAACCAAGAAAAAAGCAACCACACTATTTTTCAGCGCGGTTCTCAGTGTAAGCGCTTTCTCTCTTCTCTCCTCACGGCTATTCTCGCCCTTTCCTCTATCCGCAGTCCCTAAAATAACATCCTTTTCTCGCCTCTTACGACCAACCAGCCAACCCCCACAGAACCTCCCTCTCTGGCCGCTCTAACTAACCGCCCTGCTTGGAATAGGTAAGGTTATCCAATGTGCTGGAACAGGTTTATCAAACCTCTGGGAACACAACCTGCCCTGTAAAAAGAAATGGAGGTAGACGCAGTTGGGACTTTGCATTTCTTCTCTGTGCAGATATGTGTTTACGCCACGACCAGAGAAAGCCGTGGCTGTTGCTTGTTCGTTGACCTTTTGTGAAGTGCGTTCTTCGCACGGGTATTGTCAATGTGCAAAAGCATACCCCGTTTTCTGTGTGGGCAGGCAGATAGCCCAGTATCAAAAGCTTATTTTGGCTTCTCTCGCATCTCAGTGGCTGTGTCTGTGATGCGCAAGAAGAGCCTGATATCGCCCATTGCTATTTTTGTTTTTCCTCCTGCTCTGGCACATCCTGGCTGCAGTGCATCTTTGTTCTGCTTGTGCTCAATACTTACCTTTCTAATTGCTTTTTACTCAAGGTGTATTTTGACGCACTACTTGTTATTTGTATTTTTTTGTGCTGCGTAGGCCACAGCAGTGTCTAACATTTACGGAGCCTTCTGACACTAATCGCACGGCTAAACCAAATTAAAAAAGTGCAGTTGACACATTCGAGGACCTCAACTGACAACCCCCATTGCACTGCTCTACAAAATCTACATATGAGCGACTGGACCTTACAAAAAAAGGGCTCTTCGCCCATCCTAGGGCTAAGTCCTACACACGATAACTCTCTGCTTTCATCACCCATGGGAAACAGCGATAAGGCCAGTGGTTCCGAGCTGACAATTCCGGTACACCAAAACAACAAAGCACACAGTCGTGAGCACGCACTGAGTAACGCAACAGCCTTGCTCTCTGGGGAACAGCTTCATGCCGATGGTCAAAGTGCAAAAAATAAGGCCTTGGCAAATCCAGCACTTTCACGGCATCTGCGGCATGATGGAGGATCTGGAACACGTAGCACTTTAAACAGCCGTCTGAGCCAGAGTCTTTCGACTCCGCAGCTCCACGCATATACAGACAGAGATAGTGATAATAATCGGGTAAATACAGCACGCCATCTGAGTCCTCAGGGGTATTCTGCTGGCGATATAGCAGAAACTATGCTACCTAGCAAGGAAATTGAGGATAGCCAGCTGATATTGTCAACGTCGTTGCTGGACCCACACCCAGTCATCATCCCGCCTCCCGGATCTCGGCTGGCCTTTGCCGGGGTCAGCACACCAGTCATGGCACATCTCTTGCGTGCGCTGCCGTCGCTTGAGGACATGATTCTGCGGCGCGCCAAGGAACCCCTCTGTCTTTTTAACTACTGGCAATATCTGGCAGACATTGAGGCTGCACCCGAGGAACTGGAGTTTTGGCTTTCGCTGGCTGACTATGAGAGATTGCACCGCAGGTACAGTGGTGCAGGTAATTCTGAGCCTACAACGCCAGTTCGTACAACACAGTTAATGTTGCCTTTGCCACTCAATGCGTCTACTCGGCCGAGGAATGGCCGGATTGAAAGCGGTGCACTTGGCCATCAACCCCTACGCGAGGACACACACGGAGCCGGTGAGAGACCAGTTCTATCACAGCTTGATACGCAGAACTTTGATGTGACATTTGATACGGAGACACGCGATTTGGACCGGCGTCTAATCGAGCTTTCACGAGAAACCACCATGGCCGGTCGGGATTCTGCCTGCAAAAACCACCGCCAGTGCACGCTCTCGCACCGGCCATTTACATCGGCGCATGCCTCGAGTCGTCCGACACTCGACACGCCTGCACGTCTTGTGCAGCAAGGCGGCTTGCGCGGCTTTTTCTCACGCATATTCTCTGGAGTTCCGGCGGTGGCGGCAGCAAACATCAATAGCTCTGCGCATCATGAAGATGCTCGCGCCATGCAAAGCCAGCCGCTGCTTCCATCTGCCGCACACGAGGGCGAGGACGAGAAGATGGATGTGCCAACAGAGCAGGATATGCGGCGGGCGGCTGAACGGCTGTACTTTCATTATTTCTTGCCCGAGTCACCAGCGCCGTTGCGCATCAGTGACCAGATGCGTGACGAGATTGCTTCTTGCGTTGAGAAGGATCAGCGCTATGATGCGCAACTATTTGCGCCGGCCAAGCGGCATGCGTTTATGGTTATGCGTGACGAGTCGTATCTACGCTTTTTGCGCGAGCGTCTGTTTCACAACATCACACGTGGCACGGCAGCGCCGCGGATTGCACTGGGTCTGGCGCTTATTTTTATTGCACTGACATTCCAACTGGCACTTATATTCCTCGATGTTAAGCCTAAGGGCTGGCGCTGGCTGCCGATGGCTGCACTGTGGCCAGGTTTTATCTACGTCTTTGCTGGTGTTACGCGCTTGGACCCGTTTATGGCCTTGCTTGGGCGCTACGAATCTACGGCATGGTCCTTTGGTCGGGTACAGGACAACAAGATACATCACTCTCATCTGAAGCGCGCATCGTTGCATCTGGCCATCACTGTTGGTATTTCTGCTATTCTTACATTGATTATGTTTTTGGTTCCAGGCAACCGCCTCTAAATACTATTAATTCAATTATTCACTTTCCATCTTCTGTCAAACAATGTCGATATTTTTTCTGGCAGTGATGCTTTAATGCAAAAAGAATACTATCTTCTAACGCCTTTACAATTGACATTAAGTACAGCGAATATTTAGTCTAAAAGTTTTATTCCAGTAGAAAAAATCCTTCACTTCTACGCTTCTCGTGCTATTGCCATAGCAAGCTCGGCTGCCTTGACTCTCCGCGCCTCCTTGCTTTCGACCTCTGAGATCTCGTCACGCATGCCGCGTACCCTATCCAATAGTGCCGAGATATCGCTTCCTTGACCTTCGGGATCCGAATTATCAAACAGCAACCTATGAAGAGCATCAACCCGTTTTGGATCTACTTCGCTAGCAATCTCGTCAAACATGGCCCATTCTTTACTTTCTACATCGCCTTGAGGCTTTTCAACAATATTCGTCTCAAAGCTTTTATCTGAAGATAGTACATTAGTGGTATCTGACATAGTCGATGTTACTGCTTCCGTTGTTGAATTAGATTGACTGGTAGATTGAGCAACCTGCTCTTTTATCCTCATCGTTGACCATTCATTACTTGTCAGGGCCTCGTGAACACGAGCTACTGTATATTCGGTATCGGGGTCTTCATCGGTAAGATCTACCCATTCCCATCCACACTCAATACACCAGGAAAACCACTTGTCTTTTAATCCGCCAATATCCTGGTCATCAGATTTTCCGTAAGCTACACAGAGCAAAACGCCAGGCTTGTATTTTTGTCCAAACAGTGCCCAAGGTAGAATATCTGCGAATGTCTCGGGACGCATAGGATCAAACACAAATACAACTGCATCCACTACTTCGCGAAGATGCTGCTGTAGTTCTTCCATGTCCCGAGTGACTGGTATTGTTCTCTCTGGCATATCGGTTGTAGTGCCATCTTCTTTCTCGTCAATTAGAGCCGAGTGCATGTCGGGATTGTCTAACCACCGCTGCATATATTGTATCTGATCTGCTGGCAGCTGTTCGGTGCTGTCCATCCATATCTCTAGGGATGCGCAGTAGTAGCGTGTCTCTACCTGCCAGTCGACTTTGGCGGTGTCACTATCTATCGTTAATATTTCGGAACTGCCAGTCGGTTCTGTAGATATAAATGATTTAACTAGTTCGTCCTTTTTTGACTCTGGTCTGCCTATCACAAGAATCTTGTTCTTTTCTAGAGCGTCTACCATGTTTATAAGCGGTATTGCGATGTCGTTAAATAAACAAGAAATAAAGTTTGTAGAACAAGTCATAATAATCGTACACGAGCTCAGCATCATTTAACTGCCCATTTATTCGACCACCACTTATAGGAGTTTAAATGGCGAGTAAAAAAAAAAAGGAACCAAAGTTAAGAAACACAAAGTAGCATTTGCATGCTATACCAACGGCTAACCAGCATGCTCCAAAATAGTAGTCACCAGCTTGCCATCTCGAATCAAAGTTTGGATCTGTTCGGGAATCGGCTGTTCGACAAAGTTGTCGTCTTCAGCACCCTTTGTCTCGTACGGGAACGAGATATTCACCTCTGAGGCTTTCGCAGTGGTGATCTGGGTCTGGTCTCTGGCAGCTTCGGACAGGAAAATATGAGCGCCATCTGTGCGATCAATTAAAATCGAAGGCACCGTCTCCCTGGCTTGGATCTGAACAGACTTGCAGTTTACAATCTCAAACTGAGAAACCAGTGTGTCAAACACCACGCCGCACTTTTGACAGCTGTCAATTGCAACACTGTTCAGCTTGTTCTTGATATCCAGTGTGGTTCCCTTGCAGTTGTACATATAGACTGTCTGCTTGGTCTTTAGTGCCTCGATTGTTACGTGCTCAGTGCCGTAGTTCTCTACAAGCCATTTGTCGCCCTGCAACTCCATCCTCGGCAGACGCTCGACCTTTATCGAAGCATTCCCGTCTTTGGCAGAAGGTGCTGTAGAGGCGCTATCCGAGCCGTCCTGGACTATACCCGATGCCCGTAGTGATGGGTTCTTGTGCGTCATCTGGTCCTTCTCGACCTTGCGCAGCCCGCGAGTAATATCGCCGCCTTGGTTAATCGCCGCAAACAGCGCGCCACGGTTCCCATCATCGCCTGCTCCCGATGTAGCGCTGCCGGGGCCACTAAGTTTCTCCAACTCAGCCGCAGACGGAAGCGGCGGAGGTGGAGGTGGTGGCGGCGGAGCACCTCCACCAGAAGCAGGTGACTGCTCTTCCTGGAGTGCTTGGGTTGCTCTTTCCACCGGGCCACCCGAGGGATTCCATACAAGACCTGTCGTATGGAACTGCTTGACGTAAGCAGCTAGCTCTCGTAGTATACTCAAGAAAGCTTTTACCCACTCGGTTTGGTTCGAATCCTTATCTCTCCACTTCTTCAGCACACGATTAGAGTAAAACTCGGCAGACTCCTTCATGTCTGTAATATAGGGCACTGGAACTTGGTCCACTGCTACCCAGCCAAAGGCCGAAATTCCCTCAGCGACTGCAGACAGATTGTCAAAATATTCGGAAGCCCTGTTGTTGTCTTTCAGCTCAACTATCTGCTGAATAGCTTCCTGCTGAGGTCCGAGCAGTGGCGGAAGCTGCTCAGCACTGGGCTTTACAGTCTGTCCAGCAATGCGGATAAAGTTCTGCTGCGCTACAAACAGCCTCTCCACAATGTGCGCCTGCTCGCTGACCACTCCGCCAATCTTGTCGGAGCACTCGACAAAGATGTCTACGAGGGGCTTTATTTCTGCTTCATACTCGCGGACAGCTTTGCTATCTGCGCCAACGGACTCAGATAAATTGCCACCACCCGATGAGATGCCGCCGCCAGAGCTGTTGTCACTCGACTTCTGCTCCGTGCGTTTGGCGGAAAGCTCTTCCAGGCGAGTTGTTGCCTTTTCGATCCGCTTAAGCAGGCTTTGTAAGTCGCTTGAGCTAGTCATCTAAATAAATTGGCTAGAAGGAATCTGTCTGTAGAGGTTTTGTCGAATGAAGCAATAGCTTTAAATCCAAAATAAAGTAAAACAAACCTCTTTTTCTGGGCACTCTGAAAGTCATGAGACAAGGGCAAACAGTGCAGGTCTTTCATTCCCACTGTGGTGTTAACTGCTGCTGCTGTCGTCACTGTTCAAGTATAACTGCTTTAATTCTGTTTTTACAGCGCGTAGTGTTATCTCGCTTAGTGACTAGAGCTTTCAGGGTGTTCATAGCAAGATTATGTAAAAGCGAAAAAAGAAATATTTATATGCTTTTCAATCGCCTACTCACAAGCAAACGCAAGGGTGTAGCTTGTCTACGCCGCAGCGACATCAACCAAACGGCGTCTTCTAACATTACCGAGAAGAGTAGCTCTATTATCGCTGTCTTCTGAGCGTGTTTGCAAGGCAACCAACTCTGGAACATCGGAGGCAGCCAGTGGGTCAACCTCTGCTAGAAGCTCCTCCTCAAGCACTTCGTGTTCAGATTCAGCAAGCTTTTCATCCTTGGTGTCGACAACCGCCGCAGCAAACATTGCACGTCTGGCAGTCTGCTTCTTGTAAACGTCAAGTGTGATGCCAGTAAAGACAAGTCCAGTGGCTGACCACTGATGCGAGTTCAGCTTGTGGCCGTTGTAGAAAACCGAGATTAAGATAGTGAGGAATTTGCGTGTTACTGTCACAGTGGTCAGGGTGAGTGATCCAAATCTGGCCAGCGTATAAAAGACAAAACATTGACCCATTGCACCGCAAACGGCAAACATGCCAATGTCAACCATCGCTTGCGGATGTGTGTGAAGGAACCGCATCGCGGATACCAGCTCTGGATTAAACGGATTCAGTAGCCACACCGCCATCAGCACAGTGCTGCACAGATTCATAAGACACATCATATGCTGCCCTGTTATTTCGGCATCCTCTGCAAAAATCTGATCCTGTGTCGAGTTTACAGCACCATCGATCGCCAGGTTAATGAGAACCAGCAGCAACCCGTACATACTGTTCTCCACAGCCTCTAAACTGCCTGACTTGCTCTTCTCGCTGCTTTTGAATAGCATAAAGGCCGATACACCCGTAGTAATCATCGCTACAACCGCATACTTGTAGCCCGGATATTGTCTACGGTAGAGAATCTTGTTCATAAACATTACCGGCACCATCTTGCAGGTTTTTGCTAGCGTCATAGTCGGATAATTGATGTATCGCAGAGCCATGTATCCGAATGGTGACGCTGAAGAATTAAGCACTGCCACCTGGAAAAACCGTTTCCACCGGTGTCTGTTCATCTTTAGCATTGGCTTTCGTTGGATAAAGTGTATGTACACGTACCCCACCAGTGCAGCTGCCATTGCCTGGAGCATATTGAGTACTATGGTAAAACGGAAGCGTTGGTGGTCTTCGCCATACAATGCAGTGGTGACCCTCTCCTGCAGCGCAGACCATGTCAGAAAGCAGACGTAGATGCCGCCTACACAGACAATAAAGTCTAACATTGGTCAAGCCGCAGCGCGAGAATGCGCGTGTAATATGTGCCGGTATACGAGTGTTTAAAGTGTTAGCAGAAGACCTTAAGGATGTCGAGTCGATTCAAGAAAAGTAGAAATTTCGTTTATGCATAAGTGAAGAAGAAAAGGCTGCGAAGAACGACAAACTCAGGACTGGATGTAGGTCTACAACTCCATTAGTCTCTCTGATTGGCTGCTATAAGTGGGCTGGCGCGCATCCAAGCAAATCGCAGATCCACAGAGCTTGTGGCTCGAGAAACCGGTTTGCACGCAACGACGTGGCTCGAGGAGAACAAAAAAAGGGTTCAGTGAACAGGGTCCAGAGTTGTGGATACCAATGCATTTAAAATTTAAGCTGTGTTGTGGTTTAGAGAAAAGAAGAGCTGTAGCATAACAATAGCGGAGCATTTACCCCAGCAACTCGGGCGCTGCCGTCTTGCCTTCTTCAATGTCATTCATGGTGCGCAGCATATCGTAGTTTATCGATTGCGACACTTCTGAGTCGTGGTTATACTCGGGGTGTTTCTGAACAAAGTTACGCATCCACGCTGCTAAAGTACAGAGCTTGCCGCTGGCACGTTTTTTCACCAGCAACAGCTGGCGACGCAGCACCTGCTCATCTTCAAACTCTAGTCGCATCGAGGGAAGGTAATTAAGAATAATGTTCATAATCCCCGACACGCAATAAGTAGCTGAGCCATTGATAATCTCATCAATAGTCAGCTCAACATACTCTGCATTCTCGCGTAGACCTTTGCCGCGCGGACCAAAGACTCCGCGCTCAGATCCGGCCGAGGCATGCGCATGATGTACAGTATGCCAGGAGCTTGCAGCGTTCTTGCGCTTCGAAATTCTACCTGAACCATTTGACTTGCCATCGCGACCACCAAAGAGATCCCGACGGAAATAAAACAATTGCTCGCGGACTGCATTCGGCTTCTGCGCGCGCGCCATATTCTCATCCATCAGCGAGATTGGCAGGTATAGATTAAGGCGGTAGGAAATGATCACACGGCTGAGAAGCACGATGAATGTAATGAACGCTGCATTCTCCGCATCTGTCAATTGTACTTCCAGTGACATGACTGCAACTTCCCAGCCGCTGCCCGTGTTCTTGTTGGGTGGATACAGACATACATTCTGTCTGCTGCATCCCAGAAAGCGCTTAAAGTGCTCCTGACCATCTGAGCGGACACTCATGCCTTTGCCCTTGTTGCCGAGCATTCTCTCAGGTGCATAGTGGATGTCGCGCACAAACAATCGCGAAACATGAAATGAAAGTCGCTCGTCAATTCCCACTGCGTTGTGCATCATTTGATGCGACTCTTCATCGTATGTGAACGTGCAGTCGTTGTATTGGCTACGGAATGCAAGATCCATGCTGGCGTCTTCAGGCCCGAGGTACATATCGATGGAGCCATAGCGCGACTTTTGGAGCCTGCCCTTTGCGGTTGTCAGTGGCACAATTCCACGCTCTTGTAGTGTACGGTCGTCTACAGTACCGCACTGCACATCCCAGTAGCAATCCCTGTCTACCAGGTAGCCTTTCACAATAGGCGTAGCCGCTGTCAACGCTGCCTAGTATGTGCAAATGATAGTGTAGAATGGTAAGTAGCCATGATGCACCTGCCGTGCTAAAATGATTGGAGAAGGGGTAAAGCGCACTGAGCTAACCGAAAAGCATTTGCTGATGGTAGCAGCCGGTCGAAGGACCAAAACTCCAGAGTTGAAAAAAGTGAAAGAAACTTACCATGATAGCGCTTATTGGCGCCAGTTGGTCGTGAAGAAGGCGCGCTTCATTGAGATCGGCAGCGCACAAGGTGATCCTCAGCACTCCACCATTGCCAATGCCAAATAGTGGTGAATCCAGCAGCAGACAATTTTTGTTTGAAGGCGGCTCGGATGGCTGTCGCGGCAAGTTTGGCGCCAACTGCATATCAGGCTGCGACTCTGAATATGGTGCGCTCCATGGCAACCTGCTAACGCCGGTGTCTGCAGCAATACTGGTTGGAGCAGCTGTAGTGGCGTGGCTGTCGACAGAGCATGCAGAATCTCGGTCGCTGCCGCTGTCACACTTTGCCAGTACTCCGCCTTTGAAGGGATCTGTTGATTGATGTTTGTCCGTAAACGGCCACAATGTGTTTGTATCGCGGAATACTGGCACACCTGTGTACGGCACAGCGCCACGGCGGTCGTTGATCCCGTCGATCTCGAGAGTAAAAGATGGAATTGGGTTAATGCACACGTCCGAAAGCATCTGGCTTCCAAGAAGGGGTCCATTGGGCGAGCTTTGCCCGTCAATGTACGTTCCAGCGCCCAGCAGAGGGAACTGGTTGATTGAAAGCAGCATTTCATCTGGCCTCAACTTGCTCTTAAGCAGACTCCGCCGCGCCTGTAAGCATGGCTGGAGCTCACGTGTCAGGCGGACAAGCGAGAACGACCGCAGATATGGAGGTTCGCCTACATGTCATAATATCCATTGGACAAGGACATGTGCTGTGCATTTAGCACATGCATAGTGGATAAGGTGATGAGGTAGGCAAAACAGGGAGCAAATGTTGCATGGGCCCGCGAGGTAAGCAACAAAAAATACCATCCATTCAGAGAAAGCATGTTCACGAAAAAAAAAAGGGACAGAGGCACTTTAGTTTGGAATGCAGCTGGCGGGGATGCATGGCATGCTACAAACCAGGACAATTGTATTGTGCAATATTCACCATAAAACGGCGCTGCTATTCGTTCTCAAGACATGCACTGCAAAAGAGAGAGAACGCAGCCGCCGCAAGTCATCACCTATAGCACAATATAATGTTTCTACAGCCACTGCAATTGGCTTATTGCTCGCTCTCAGGCGTGTAGGTCCTTTGGGTGTTGCATCCATAGACAAACGCGGGTGCAGCTTCCGAGTGACATCATGCATAACGCCCGTTCACGAGCCATCCAAACTTAAATTGACATCCAACCAGAAGAAAGGTACACATGTGGGACTCAAAGGGCACATGTAATCATTTTTTCATTTCCCGCGATGTGCTGTGCAATGCGGCACCCATCCACCAGACAAAGCTGAGTGGAGAATGTTTGCTGTGAATGCCGAATAAGCATAGTGTGAGGAATTGCAGGTTGCTGTTGCAAAAGGGCACTTACATCTGAGCGCAAATCGCGCATGGGCTGGTCGCCAGCATGTCTTGGCCGCATCATCAGCAGGCGCCATTGCGGTGTCGCCACCGCCGTTATTGCTGTTGCTGCGGCTGTCTTGTTTGTCGGGGATGTTCGGATGCGAACAGAATGTGCCTGGATCGAACGCATATCCCATTTCTTTAAGTATCTCTGGCATTCTGGGGCTCAGCACAATGCGCCGAGCAGCGTCGTCGCGCTTCACTATGACATATCCCATCTACAAGCGATGATTCACATTTGCACCTTGGCAGCAATGTGGACACAGATATCGTTCAAGAGGTAAACATATTGGTAAGTAGCAGCGAAGATTGAAAATAGGCCGATGACATGCTGATCCAAGGTCAACCACAAACACAAGCAGAGACACAAGCCATATCCTATGTTTTTTTTTGCTGGTGTCCAGTCCTCATGGTGGTAGTATAATTGTGGCTGCAATGCCTCCATGCAACTTTGTGCAGCACCGTGGGATGTGGTGATGGCAGTCGGTGGTCGGAAGAAAAAGTAGCCCTCATCAGCACTCCACATGAAAAAAAGCAGGGAGGGAGCTGGTGATACCTGTCACCATTTCATTTCCGCGCAAAAAAAGGAGAATACACATCACCAGGATCGCGGGCTCGTGACAAGTCACAGAAATGCGGCGGTATTGCACGCACACAAACAATGTGCAAGGCGTCCAGTAGCTACAGCAGTTTTGGGCAGTCATGCAATCGTAAAGGGGGGCGGGGATGAACAGCGAAGCCGCAGAATCCAAGCCAGAGAAAGGGATGCGCCTGGCGAGAACCCAGGAGCATTGGCTGCACTTTAGAGAGGACTCCCCCCCCCTTTTGCACTGACGCTTTCAAGCTGTCAGGCGTCGTCTCTTAGACAAACCTGGCAGCGATATGTGGAACTTACGGTTTCATGCCACATAAAATCAGATGCATGTCTGGACCTGGCGCTCTTCCAGGCAGCGATGAACTGGTTTGTGGCCTCAGCACGGATCTCCTCCATGTGAGGAAGAATCTCCTTCCACGAATACAGCTGTTTCGACTGCGGACCATCCATTGTAATGTATATGTGCAAGTTGTTTTTTTGCAAGCGGATGAATGTTTGTATCAAGTGCAATAAAAATGAGTTTGCTTAGCAGACAAGTACAGAGGTTCAAGTTAAGCCATGCAAAAAAAAAAAGCTGTAGAGGCAGACCAAGACAGAGGGGATGCGAATATAATAATAATAATAATAAAAAGCTCCGAGATTTTGCCAGAACCTGAACCAAGAAGCAAGTGCAAAAACAGGCTTTATGCGAAGGGGCAAGAGGGACAGAAGGGTGAAGCAGCAAAAAAAAAAAAAAAAAGCCAAGCAAAGATACCATTTGAGGCACAGCAGCATTTCAGAGCAGCCGCCGCAGGATTTGCCTCTGCTCTGCGCGGCAAGAAAGGCGCACGTCGCGCAGTCGCTGCCTGCCAAAAACAAGGCTTCCTTCTCCTTCCTCTTTCACGCAAGTAAGGAGGGTGGCAGGCTTGAGCGCCTTTCCGTCTTGCTTCTTACTCTTGCATACCAATGACATCAGAATCACTCTTTTCTCCCTCCCTCCCTCGACTTTTAACAAGCACATCACACCCCCCTTGCACCCGCCCCCCCCCTGTCTCATTGCCCAAGATATCATGGTTCAGAATTAAGTTGTCAGATGGCAGCATAATGAGGTCGACTCCAAGCCGCTCCCACCAGAGAGGCAGCTAAACGCAAAAAAAAAAATATGTCGTATTTGCCAGAGACACCCTGCTCTCCAGACTTTGTGGATGTGACATGCATCTCATCTCACCCAGAAAGCTGGGGAGGGAATGGGGGAGATAAGAAGAGGATGGCGTGCATCAGTAAGCTTTCCGTTTACTTTTCATGCGGATGTGGGCCGTCGAACAGTCGCTTTTCGCCGATGGTGGTTAGGTGTTGGGTAGGCGTAGCTGTCTGCGGATTTCTGGCTTTCTGGGTTCTGCTTGGCATATGTGCAGACCCATGCAGCCCTTGCCTGCTTTGCAAGGGACAATCAACAAGGAAGTATAAACACATGTGGTGCTCGCAAAGCAAAAAAACATCCCAGAGCCATTCGTCTCGATAAAATACAAAGGCACCTTTCTTTCTATTTGGGTGTTTACAAATAACAAAATAAAAAGCGGCAGCGCCTAGTCTGCGATATTCTGGATGATTGCCGGCGATCTCAGCGCCAAGAGTTAAACTAGGCAAAGGGATAAGCTTAAAAAAAAAAAGACAAAGTAAACAATGCCAAGACCACACCCTCGTTTTCTATGAATTGCCCTCGCCGAGCAGCTCGGGCGCCGGACGTCGGCGATTGGCAATGTCATCGAGCGCTACGACAAGATCATAGTTGATTGCTGACGACACTATTGAGTCGAATTGGTATTCTGGGTGACTCCGCACAAAGTCTCGAATCCACGCCGCCGTTGTCATGATAGTGCCGTCGGCGCGCCCGCGGATAAAGTCAAGGTAAGTGGCAATCTTGCGGCGCACCGTGTCATCGACCTCAATCGAATCCAAGTACATCTGCACGATTTGTAGTAATCCGATAAAATCGACTGAACCGTTAATAATCTCGTTGGCTGTCATTTCGGTCAAGTATTCATCTCGACTGTCCTCGTCAATACAGCTGCGTCGAAAGTAAAACTTTTCATTTAGCACAGCATCGCGACTGTGAGCGCGTTCCATGTTAATGTCCATCTTTGTGACAGGGATGTAAAAGTTGATGTTGCGGAACGCAAGTAATGCACGGGCTAGCAGCACCGTAAACACCGAGAATGCAGCATTCTCAAACTCTGTTAGCTGCACCTCGAGTGGCCGGAACTCTACGCGCCAGCCAATGGGTGAGTTTGGTGGAGGCGGCTTGAAGCGCACATTCTGCCAGTTTGTGGACTGAATGTTTTCAAAGTGGTCGGTGGATACTGAGTCATCCTGGTCCAGCAGCTCCTCAAAAATTACCAGCGGGTCACGTATAAACAGATGCGCAATGTGTCTAGCCATAAGGTCATCAATTCCGCTGTCAACTAGATGGCGGTGGATATCCCTATCGTAAACGAGGTCTAGATCGTTGTATTCGGGCCGTAGTTGCCCGTCATCAGACCCCAGAAACGTGTCAATGGTTCCATAGCGTGACTTAGGGATAGCAAAGCGGTCCTTGGCTAGGGGCCTCTTACCACGCTCCTCTGGTGTGCGGTCGTCTACCGCAGCGGAAATGACGTTCCAGCGACAATCCACATCTGCCAAGTATCCGCGAAAAATAGGCGATGATGCCGACAGTGACATCATTACAGCACCAACTGTAGCAAGCTGGTCGTATAATCTACGCGCCTGATCTACATTGGGTGCTTGTAGTGTGATCTGAAGACAGCAGCAACCCATTCCAAAGCCCATTGCATCCATATATATGTGGTCTGGAAGCGCTGCGCCTTCCTTTGCCTCTTTATCACCAGGAAACAGTGAGCGATCATAAGGGATTGTCGGGTCAACAAAGGGACGCGGCGTGTTGGTATCATGAAATATCGGCATATTAATCATAACCTTTGACTCTCGACGCTCGCGAATGTTGGCAGCAAGCGTACGAAAGCGTGGGTGTGGGTTAATGACCTCATCAGGCAGAAACAGGCTTCGCGAGAATTGACCATTTGCTTTGTGCGGGGGCTCGAGAAAATCGCCACTGCCCAAGACAGGGTAGCTTCCAATAGATAAAATCAACTCATCATCCCTCATTAGACTTGCTACAATTTCGCGCCTACATAGTGTGTACATTCTTTAAATATGGCGTTATCATTTTAGCGAAAATTGAACTTCCGCTGTGGACATCCAATAACAGTGCAAGTGCTGCAGAGTGTAAATAATGTCAGCAGTTATACCATAAAAAATTTACCTTCTTCTCATATTGGCCTCGACAGTCGTCAAATCCTTGACGGTGGAATTGTAAGGGCAGCCCGGAGTGGCTACACAAGTAGATATAGGGAACATTAAGGGCAATGCATCAAGCAATTTTTAGTGCAGTGGTATGGTGTGTAAAACATATCTGATTCGGATTAGCATATGTTGGATTGTGACAGTGAATAACAAAGGATAATAGAGCGGCTGGAGTGTTCCCAAAGCTTGGGAAATTCATGCATATCGCATCAATGATTGTAGCACTAACATGCAGGTATGACGCCTTTGAAAAGAGCCAAGATAGGCTACAAACGTGCCTGGAATTAATCGATGTTCCTGCACGACAAAAAAACCAGGTCAATTAATCGACCTGCACGCAGTGCAGTTGGTGGTAATCTGGTCGCAAGGCAAATCTTAGAATGCATTTCGCACGCGTTACCTTCAATCATAAAGCGCCCGAACTCGGGTCTCCACAGTGCCTCGAGCTCGTGCTTATCGCCTGTAGTGCTTGCAATCTCGAGCTTTTCGTTCTCTTCAATTTGTAAAATGCCCAGCAGCTCATGTCCGCGCTGAGATAGCCGCGCACTCCGCCTTGAGTGATCCAATGAAATAAGCATGTATTCGATCTATAAACAGTCTCCAAAACAAGATGTTTTTTTTTTAGTAGTTCATTGCCATGTTCATCGCTTAAATCCCAAATAAATCGGGAGTGAAAGAGCAAGAAAAACAGTTACATTCAAACACTCGGATATTGCCCATCCCTCAGTCATGGCTTACCTCATCGCCCCACAGGAGCTGGTCCTTCTGCCGGTCCTTCATGCTACGCCATATGTGCAAGAACTGCTCGATCCCATGCTTGCGCACGTCGTTTGCAAGATTCTTGGCCTGCTCCCAAGGAAGCGGCGTACCAAGCGATAATAGGCCCATTGGAAAGTTAAAGTCGAATAGGGGGATGTCGATAATACTGCGACAAGATGTTTAGATAATATGCACTTGGAAGGCAGATGCAGGCGACCAAAATTCAGAAATAGAGTAGTGATGGAAAGGCGTCGTTGTTATCAAAAAAGAACTAATACGAGTTATTGTTCAGAATACCAAGGAAAAGCAAGTAGGGGCTAGACGACGAGAGGAGAGAGAGGGGTAATCCCAGATAAAATAGTCTTTTTTTATTTCCACTGGCGCGGCACTCGCTGACAAATCGCGTCCCTTGTTGGCTGCGAAAGTTTTTTTGCGCTTTTTTTTATTGAAAAGCAAAAGTCATTCAGTGCAAGTCGTTGATATCGGAAACCCCACAAAGATTACATTTGCTTTTTTTTTTTTGCTACCTCGGATTAACGCGCACGACAAGCGTTTATCAAAAACCCGGGCCATCATTCTTGTGCTGGACAACTGTACTTTCAGGATAACCAAGACGGAAAAGAAGCATGTTTGGCGATAGGGCCTTGCAATGCCGGAAATCCCATCGGAAACTTAAACTTGCATGGAACGGCAGAGTCAATTAAGCACATCTTTTTCACTTAATTACTGATGTCCAAGGGTGAAGGGATGTGGCCGATGCATGTCAGTTGCGCAATCGATGGAGCAGGTTGCGTGCACTGCAAGAACCACACGTGCCAGGGGCACCTTTGGCAACTCTGTAAATGGAAAGAAAAGCCCTGCTTTTCTTTCATTGTCTACGGCTCCGCTTTCGGACACGCATCTGGTTCATACATGAAAAACATAAACTAATTGATCACAACAATCACTTGAAATTAGTCTAAGATTACGTGCGTTTGGACATTCATCCAAAAAAGCTGCTCTGACGCTTAACCTTCAACAAATCCCTTGTCATTACGAAACGAGAATTTGTTTAATTTTTGTTTTATTTTTGCGCTTTATTTTATCACGCGTTTATTGACTTGTCTGCAACACATATCTTTGATAAAACACGAGATTTACTTCTGTGAAGGGTTTTGTTGGCACGGCAGTCTGATTCAAATTCCGCTAAATGAGTGCTGTCAAGCAGCCGGAGAGTGGTTCCGCCGACAATGTGACCACAGCACAGTGTGTCATGATTACCTCCAAAGATGCGACTCACGAGCGCTCCGCGGATCACATTCTCTGGCTTTTAAACAACCTCCATGTACCGCTGACGCTAGCCGAAATGGAGAATCCATTGTACGAAATTATCGAGATTATCACAAACAGCGATGCAAGTAGTTACGGTTCTGCTGACGTAGCAGCCACAAGCAGTGCTACCGGTGCTGCCAGTGTAGGTCGCCAAGACACATTGACTCAAAATCATCGACGTAGCCTTACCTGTGATACGAAGCACCAGGAGTGCACCTCGCCGGACTTTTCTGCGCACAACATCACTAAATTGGCTGAGAGCCTTGACCACAAATACAAGTTCACTGAGGACACGGTGTTTTGGAGACTAAATAACGACTACAATGTCGTTTTTGTGCTTGATATTAGCCAAAGCATGTACTCGCTGGATCCAAATACCAATAATTTGCACATTCAAACGGCGCTGGAGACGCTCGAAAAGTGTCTGATGGGAATGGTCCAGCCATTCACTGTAAAGTCGATGCCAGGCCTGCCGCCGCATGAGGTAGGTGGTACAAAATACTCGAGCGCATTCCACGTTTGTCTAATCTATTATATAATCCTTGCTGATGGTAAAGTCCACGTTTTGCAGATATTTACACAATGCAATTGTTTATCTTCTAATTGCCGTACTTATAGGTTGAGCCACATATCTGCGTCAGCGTTGTTGCATACTGTCCACGGCAACCAGGTTCTTATTCAAATGAAAGAGGGCGCGAGAAGCTTCCATTTTGCCGCACACTAGCGCATGCGCATATGGTTACGGCTGAAGAGCTGCCCGAGTTTATGAAAACCATTCGCAA
The DNA here is from genome assembly GCA_027578695.1 of Coemansia sp. RSA 1365. NCBI lineage: Eukaryota > Fungi > Kickxellomycota > Kickxellomycetes > Kickxellales > Kickxellaceae > Coemansia > Coemansia sp. RSA 1365. Next base: position 20,168 of record JANBTM010000032.1, on the reverse strand, counting down.
CTTTTTGTTTAACTACGAGTGCGAGATTCAGGACTCTCTAGGCAGCTTTCCGCCACCACCACCAAGGATACCACGTGATTCTATAGTTGAGCCCGATGGATTACATATGAAAGAGGATTCAGGTCATATTCGGCAAAGTCGCGGAGGATACGGCGCAATGCCTTTTGAGTCAGCCAGTCGCTCAAGCAAACGGCCGCAGCCTGGAGACACATTTTCATTTGCCTACGACCCCGATGCACCGCTGCTACATACACTACAAATTGCTGACTACTTTTTAAAGCTTATGCCAGAAGTGTGCTCAGCAGCGTTTGTATACCTTACCGATGGCGTGATGCGTTCAAACTTTTCTATTTCCAAGGCACAATCGGTTACAAGCTCTCTGAGTCGTCGTTCTACCCAGTGCACTTTTATCCAGGTCGGCTCGTGTGGAGGGTTTACGCCAGAAACTACGCTTGGGTTTGTTGGTGACAACGAGCTTCTTTTGTATCTAGCAGCGTCGCTGGATGGGCACTTTATATACGCCAGCGACTGTCCGGATGTGGTTCTTCCTCGTCAGATCAACTTTTACCATCGGGCGATGCTTATCAAAGAAACGCGGCTTGCCCGAACCCCTATACGCCATCGCTACGACTCTACCCTGTGTGGATTGCGGCGACCAATAGACATGCCCCGAGAGCGGCTAGACTCGAAGAAAAACAGCAATATGTATTCTCTAGCAAACAGGGATATTGGGTTTCCGTGGTGCGCTGATTGCAAACCACCGGTGGTCGACACTGTGATAGCTCGATACCGCGACTACAACATACCTGTTAATCTTGGCGCTTTAATTGAACTACGTATGGACGAGGGTTTTACGATACGAACAGTCCAGATCAGCAAGATTGATCCCGAAGGACTTTCTGAGAGTGTCAGTATTAAGATGGAGTTGGTATGGCATCCGAATATTACAATTATATATCGGATAACCAACACACATTACGCTGGTCATGGTGTTTCCCGAAACAGGAAGACATCTCGCGATAAAGGCAAGTCCAGTGGTAGCCATTCGCCCTCGGATGCAGGACCCGAAAGCGAAAGTCCAGATGGTCACCACTCATTGATTAAGGATCGTTGGCAGCGTGGGTCAAATATGGTCGATATTGTTATTCGGGCGTACAAGATGTTTACCTCAGCTTTCCTGCGTTTCGGGCAAGGCGATGAGCGAAAGAATGAACTTTTTAACAAGGCAGAACTACTACAAGCGTATCTAAAGGCGATAGTGGAAAAGGACGAGCAGTTGCGGCAGGTGTACATTTTATCTTTGAACACAACGCGGATCCGCAATAGACATCCGCCGCCGGTGTTTGTGCCACCGATCACAAAACTAGCCCTCGTGCCGCCTAATCCTGGGATTAAGACTGCTCCTTTAGGGGTTCGGGTGCTAGTAGAAGCGGTAGACCCAGGTGTTTTTCTGAAGCACAGCAATTGGAATCCAGATCACCACTACATGTACGATATGGTTCAGCAGCAACCAAGAGCCAGTTCTATGTTTGCATCACTGGCAAACTTCCGACACACGGCATCAATGTACATCGAGCCAGCTGTGATCTTGTCATGCATTGATAGCATGGACTTTACTGAGACAGCAAAGTACGGTCATAAGATTTTTGACGATTTCCGCGCATATGTGTGCCAGTCAGGGACGTGGGCGCTTCTCAGAGAGGAGGGTGTGTCTGTGGTGTTTCTGCGTGATGATTTTCGGCAGTCGTTGAACGTTCCAGTGTTTATTTTAGCACACTGGCAAATGGTGACCAATTGGGTACTTCGGGTGACGTTTAGTTTGTTTAACGGGACGTCAGATGCGCGTAAGATAGTGCTAGACTGCCTGCCGGAAGCTTGTCAGTCTTTCCGACCTGATCCTGATGAACCGGATCGAGAGTATATATCGCGTACAGCGCGACCACTGCACCTGCTACCGGTGGACATGGATATCACAGAGACTGTAGCACCGAACCTACTCAGCACGCGCAATATCGGCGACCTGCACACGTATGTGCTGGAGTGGCGGTGGACATATCTTGCACGTGAGGGCACGCGCAATGACCTTAGTGGTGAAGGTTCGGACCGCGAGATAGTACAACAGGCGCTGCATCGGTTGGCGCTGACGCTGGGATTCCATCGAATAACTCAGGACTTCACTCTGCTTAATGCCAAGGGCGAGAGCACGGGGTTAGTTGACAGTCCGGGCGCATCGGACTACGACAGCTGTATTAGTTTCTATCACGAGCGCGAGGGACTTGATAGCGAAGATCTACCGCTTAGCTGCCAATACCAGATAGTGGTGGATATGAAGCAGTCGTCGGTGACAGCCAGGACGTGGGTAGAGCCTTGGTCGCCGCGGTTTATTCGTTCGCTATTTGAAAACGACTTTCGGCATCTTGCGCCACTGGCGACGTTCCAACAGATACTTCAACCTGAGCGGTGCTTCCAACTTAAAGTGCCAAACCTTGCAGAGTTCCAGAGCAAGCGTATGAACATGTTTTCGATTATTGCAGTGGTGAATTCTAGCCGACTGGCATTGCGTGTGCTGCAGATGCCAGAGATTTCGCCAGCCACTGCGATCTGGAATTTGGCAGATGGAGATGATGACATCAAAATTGACGACCCAACGTTTGAGATTACGCTGGAGCCAGACCCGGACGAAGATATAGAGGTTTCGGTGCTAGACGAGAACGGCAACGTCACGAAGCGGATTAACGGCGCAGAGTACTTTAAAACACACGACCGCGATGAGGCAGCAAAGATGTCCAATGCAAAAAAGCTGAGAATGAGGCACATGGGCACAAGAAATGGCCATCGGCAGGCGATACTCCTGGAGCGGTTTATGCTTACAATGTTTGAGAAGAACAACGAAAGCAAGTACGACCCTCACATTGAAAAGTACCGTCTTAATGAGTATAATCCGTTTATCTTGGCGCTTATCAACCCCGGACACCCGCGCAAGCTGTTCTTTAACAATTTGACGATCAGATGGCTGACGTCGGGTGATTTTACGACTGTGGCGCACCGGTGCTTTATGGAGTTTGCGCTGTTTAAGCACTGCAATGCTATCAGCATTAGCGCGGAGCAGTTCAAAAATCTGCGCTTTGCAAGCAGTATTGTGCATGAGCTGACGGTTCAGAGCAATGGGCTGAAGCAGACGGCAGGCGTGCCGAATGAGTTGGACGAGCATCTTTACCTGGACAAATGGTTTGTGATCCGACTGGCCAACAACTCGTCGTTTCTTATGGTCATGTTGCCGAATATGCCCCTGGAAGCGCCAAAGCGTCAGGGTGGTGCGGTATTACGAAGGACATCGCCAGATCAGACAAGTAGCGAGACAGGGGATGAGTGCGACACGGTTTTGGCTGAGGAAGAGGAGAGAGACCAAAGCGCTAGCTCAGTTCCAGACAGCCCACTACCGTTTAGACCACTTTCAGAGGAGGCGAACCATGAGCAGCGGATGGCCATCAACGGATACACGTTAGCGATAGAGTGCAGCATGGACATCAGTGAAATGCGACGTCATGTGCGCGCGATGGACAGCCGTATGCATATGGGCCCGAAGACGACGTTTAATCTTCGGCGGATGGACTTGCAGAGCGAGGAAACGCATGTGGAGGGCGACGCGCTGCAGGGCTTTGTGGGACAGGAGGAAGTGCCGACACCGTTTACAGAATACGCACTGGCAGAGATTAAAAGGCTGGAGCGGATGTATTCAGAGGCACATCTGCAGACAATATACCTGGCACTGCTACTGAAACGACAAGTGGCAAAGGACGACTTGTTGGCATGTCTGCAATCGACACTATGGACGCGGCAATCGATCGATGTGGACATCACAGCCTTTCTACACAGCCAGGACGTTGCACGGCTAAGCCGCGACGACGAATGGCAGGCGCAGGACCGTGAGAATCTGCAGGACAAGTTTGCAGCGCTGTTGGGGCAGTCGTTTCGGCCGCTGGCGCACGACAAGGCGCTGCAAGGGCGTTACTACTACTGCCGCACGACGCGTGACAAGCGGTCTGAACTGGAGCTATGTCTGCAGTTGGCACAGAATCCGCTGTTTATTAACCTACAGTGCTCGGTTGAAGTGCTGGGTGGCGAGCAAGAACACACGCGACAGCTTAACATGCCGATTGACATGCTCCCGCTTTCGCTGGAGCGGCTGTGCGAGCAGACAAAAATGGCGTGGAGACCGCCAACGGACCACTTTGAGCCGCTGTCTAACGTGCGCGTGATCTTACATCTGAACTGTTTGTATTTGCCAGAAGAGTTGCAGAAGGATGATGCAGCGGTATCAGCCGCAGCTGCAGCGGCGGCGGCGGTTCTGCAGCCCAAGCCCGACCGAGAAGAGCTGGCAAGCCGTGCGGCGCGGCTGTTTCAAAAAACTATGTCGCTTTCGTCGCTAGCAAGCAGTGCATTTGACAGCGCGGCGCGTGGGATGGCGAGAGGCGACTCGCAGCGGCTGCCGTCAGCGGTCCTGGCGAAGCAGCACACAAATGCGCAGATGGCGACGCTGGAGGGCTTGCCGCACGACCAGCTGGAGTTGGTACGCCACTGTCACCGGCGCTTTGTGCGGTTTATTGCACAGGAGACACTTTACGCGCTGCGCGATATTCGGCCGGCCACGGCTCCGTTGCTGGATCAGGTGTGGCACACGATTGCCACCACAGTGGATGACGAAGTTCCGGCGGACCGCTTTGAGTTTTCGCACAACAAAATGGAAATGAATTTTGTGATTTCCACGCCGGACGAGTCACGACGCCGCCATGCACTGCAACTGGTTATGCAAGAGCTGCTGCGTCAGGACGGCTTGCACGCCGCGTACTCTTTGGGTCGTCTGCAGGAATTGGCCGGCATCGTGTACATGCGCGATGTGCGCAGTCGTTCTGCGCGCCAGCAGGCCGGTGTGCGCATCCGCGCACGCGCCATGAGTGACGCCCACGAAGACACTGCGCCGCGTCGCACCACTGAGGCTGATCTCTCCGACGCGACACCAGCATGGTTTCTCATCAAGCCCACTGCGATGCTCGACGGCGTGCGCATTCTGACGCACAACTACTCGATTGTCAGCGATGCCGCCGCCGACAACGTGCTTGCTGCTACGCGCCAGCTTTTGATGGTTGCGTTAAAGGCCGCTAACACGCGTCTGCTGTTGGAGGAAATGGCTGAGTCTCATAAGTTTCCCGAACAGCTAATGGTGCCAGAGGCCGCACGCAAAAATGCGGCTTCGTCTCGTTTTGCTGGCTCTTCGGAGACGCTGCCTGCACGCGAAGACCTTTCCAAGTCTGCGTCGCGGCTGTCAAGGACCATGCGTCGTGAGCCGTTTGCGAACCACCTTGCTGCGAGCACCGCCACAGTTCCTTCTGTTTCTGCATCGGGCATATCTGTCTCGTCTGCCACTACCCCGGCTGCTACTACCCAATCGCTGGGCGGCAACGACTCGCGGCAGCCTGTGCTGGGTGACCCTTTCGATATTGCTTCGGTGTTGAAACCCTATATTCCCGACAGCCCCGATTTTTACTCATGCGAGGAGCAGTTCCAGTCCACCTTCCCATTGCATCCTCGCATCAGCACTGCTAATGCAATCCAAGCTGTGCTTTCCACCGGCATGATGAACAACCGTCTTGTCAACCATCGCAATATGTTTTTTGTGCGCGATGGTGGTTCTATCTTCTACGCCGTGTTAACCAGCGACCGCATGCCCTACGCAAGTCCCTTTGGATACAGTGCTTCTTCTGTAAACAACCACCACAGCAACAACAAACACTCTGCTTCTGTGATCAGTGTACCAACGCCAGCTGTCGGCAAGCCTAGCCCTTTGTTTGCATCTGAGTTGCCGATGCGTGGTGCACACACAATTGCAACAACTTCGCCCGACCCTTCAGCATTCTTGCAGCGCGCCGAGACCCCGAATCTACCTTTCATGGATAGCACAGGCTCTTCGGGGCTTGCTGCAGATATGCTGCAGACCTCACAACTGTCTCGCAGACCTTCGCTTATGTCTGCTGCTGGCTCAAATTCTGCGACGCAACTTGAGCTCTCTGCTGCTGCGAGGGTTGTGAGCTTGGCGGCAGTTGATAGCAGCCATAGCTCCTTGAGCAATGTACCTGGTGAAGCGCCTGTATATTCGCATTCCAGTCGTGCGGAGATAATATTTAATGGTGCCCTGGCCAATGCAGCTGCAGAGTCGGCTACGCGAGTGCCGACTCTGACTGCTCAGCCGGCTTCCCCACCTGTTCGCCATCCCGTATCGTCGCTTACGCGTCTGGAAGGTGAACGTTTAGGTGGCCATGGCGTTGCGCACACGTTCGTGGGTAATGACAAGAGTTTACTGCCGCGCTGGGGCATCCGCGGCAGCGAGCCCTCATCTCCGGTTGTATCGCATGTTGACCATGTTACCAATGACGCTAGTGCTGCGACCAACTACAGGCTCCCCCACACAGTGTCAATTACTTCTATGCCGGTTTTTGACAACTACACGCTGGGCGATTCCATTCCGGCAGCGCATGCCGAGGAGAAGGACGTGCCGTGTATTGTGCTGCGTGTTTACGGCGTGGACAAGCCGCGCAAGGAGATGACACAGGGACTTGTGCAGCAAATTCGCGAGCTTATCACCGTCAATGTCACTATGCCAGAGATGTCCAGTATGCTGCTGCGTCGCGTTGCACTTAACGACCACGACATGAGTTTCCTGTTTCCTGAATGCGACCCGGAGCCTACCATCCTTTACCTGCCAATGCCGCGTTTTGTGCACAATCTTGATCGTTTGTTGCAGCATATGCGCCAGGCTTTTGGTGAGATTGTGCCGCTATTTCCTGCCTCCGATCTTCTGGCAAAGGCCATTCGTCGGACCTTTGCGCACATTCGCAAGTTTCACGATCAAGATGGCGAAGCGAAAGACGATTGCGTTGTCATTGGTGATCGTGTGCCCAACTCGCTCCGGGGTGACCTAGCTCGTCTGCTTGAGGGCTGGGAATATGACAGACAGACGTCTCGTCGTGTTCCAGTTGAGAAGTTGACGTTCCTGTACAATTTCTTTACAAAAAGTGGCCTGCCGCCGCGGGAGATGGCGGATATTGGTGTTGGTATTGGCATCATTGCTGCGTTACCACTTTCGGCTGAGCGCGTGATATCCAAGGGCATTTGGGAGAGGGTCCCTTCTATTACCGAGGCTACGCCGGCTTCCCAGCTGAGCACTGCTGCGGTGGGCTTGGCTTCCAGATCAGATATGCTGACGCCGAACTTTGATGATGCGCTGATGATATCTACTTCGACTGCTCGTCGTGCCAGTCTGGCGCCATACCAACGCCATGTGGGCAGCTTTTCTAATGCAAGTGCTGCTGCTGCTGCTGCCGTGACAGGGGCGGGTGTGTCTTCGGAGCAGGCTAGTGGTATAAATCACTCCCACGACGGCTCAACATCTCCGTCGCAAAGGCGCGATTACCTGATGCAACGTCGCACTTCGTTCACGCCATTGAGCGACAGGGTTCAGCAGCTGTCGTCGCCATCTACGGCCACAACCTCGCCTGTGGCGCCAGTGTTTGGAGAAGGCCTGTCGTTTGCTACCAACAATAGCCCAGCGGCTGCACATGGAAGTGCCGATGCACTTGCGGCTTCTCATCCACTACCTGCTTCGGAGACAGCAGCGCTGTTTAACGAGTACCTCCGCCAGTTTAAAGAGGCCCGGAGTCATTTGCGCCTCGAGCACTCGGATTATGATAATCTTCCAGAGCTTATGCACAATCAGGTAGAGGAGTTTGCGGGCAAGCCGGTGCTTGCCATCACTCTCTGGAGCAACGCGAGCCTGCGCATGGATCGCTTATTGGCGTATGTATCTCAAGTATATTGGAATGCGCTGGGAGACTATGTATCAGAACAGGTACTTTATCCGATTTTGTCATCGGGCTGGGGACACTCGCCGGATCCAGAGATTAGGCTCCCAGATCCCTACAAGGAGTTAGACTCTTGCATTGACTACCCAAGCATGTCGAGAAATCGCTCGCAGCCCAGAGACGTTGTGGTGAAACTTACTGCGCAGCCAGAAAGTGCTGGTGGCGGCTCTGCTGAGCATCATCAGACCCATAGGGGGCTGCTGCGCACTCGTGCTATCCAGCTTCCTAAGGCGCCCAACACCTTTACCGAGAACTCCAAAAAACAGGTACATGCGATGGAGATTGCGCGCCAGATGGCGCGGTACTGGGGCCTCGAAAAAACAGTCGAATCACTACGCTACCACCGCCAAAAGCTGCCGCGGGTGACGGGCATCTCGCACTGGTTTTCAGAAGAGCTACGTGGAGTACTGGAATCCACGTGTCCGTCAATGCATCCTGCTTTGTTCCGTTTGCTGGAAAATCCGTTGGTGCTTGATGAGAGTGAACACCACATTGGGTTTGCGCCAAAGTCTCTGTTTCCTGCCTTTACTTTACGTAAGCCGACGCAACGCGATTCGAATGGAATTGTGTATGACGTGTCTTCGTTGCCAAAAGCACTGAAGGGCACTCGCCAGTCGTTCTGCATAATGTGCACCTTGCCACTGGATGAGACACTATCAGAGACCCAGTTGCAATTACAGCTGCAATCACAGCAACAGTCGCAATCACAATCGCAGCACAGATTTGGGCAGTCATCATCGTCATTGCGCATTGAGAGGACATCACCAACTACTACTAATGCGCCGGCGCTTTCTGTTGGTACACAGAACCGGCGGCTAGAGTCACTGATGAAGCGCCCGGGCGAATCAGGCTATCAGCGACCCTCTGCTCGACCGGCAGCAGGTTCTACTACGGGTCCTACACAGGCTCGGCTTCACGGACTAGGTCTCCAAGGCTGGAATCCAAGTGATATTCATGCCCGGCATCGCTATAATTCTCAGAGATACGCACTTAGCAGCTCTGGCGATAGAGTGCAACTGACCAGCAGACCTCGTCGCCTTCCGCTGATTTCCGAGCATGGTTCTTCGGCTGTAAAGAAACAGCCGTCGCCGTCGGACTACAAACCCGTTGCAGACCCTGAAACCCTGGCTCTTGGTGCTGAAGAAATTACTCATTATTCGCTGCAGCGAAAGACAGCACATGGCTCTACGATCGCCTGGATTATTGTGTGGCTTGTAGGAGGCGAGTTGGAGATGGTCGGCTACAACATTGCGCAGCGCCTTTGGGACAGCGTTTGCGACCAGATCAAGCAACGCCTAGAGCGCGAGAGCCGTCGCAAGCAACTGCTAGGAATGTTTGCGTCGCACATGTGTGGAATTTTTCCTGGGTACGACAGGAAGGCCCGGCATAAGGGTATCACTAGCACGTGGTTGGACCGCGATGTAACTCGGGATCTGATTAACAAGTACGCACCGCTGAAGCAGCTGATTAGTGACGACCAAATCCACTATTTCAACATTGAGCGGCAGATTTCACCAGATTATAAGCTTCAGCTGGGGTTGTATGAAGGCTCTGAGGGGTTAACAAAGCTGGTGAACAATCCCCCAGTTGCAGGGATGACGCTGAATGACTCGAAGACAGAGCTTGTTCTCCGCCAGCTACAACCCGAGCATCTGCGATGGGCGCGTAAGCTGACCTTTGCCGATTACACGCAGCCATACGTCGACACACAGCATCCCGACACGCTGTTCCGCATCGGAAGTCGCCTTATGCGCGCGTATCAGGGCAGAATCACGCAGGTACTTCGCTATGATGAGCTGATGCGGATTGCTGAGCGGTGGCGTCAGCTTGCTGCGCTTAATGGCATGGGTAACCAAGCTAGTAATGCTCCGCGCACGCTGGTCACGAACTCGTATGCCAGCGATATGCACATGTCGTCCTCGGAAGATCACCGGCTTTACTCTCGCTCGCTGTCTACACAGGCCACAGGATTCAGCAGCATGTCGCTTGGTGTAGCTGACAATACGAAGACAGGACTTGCAGCGACGGTAAGCACAGCATCGCCAATCCAGGCGCCATATCGCGGTGATCAGGACAGCACCACTAGTAGCCGTTATCTTCAGCGAGTGAGGAGCCAAAGCAAGGGGAAGGAGCCGGATTACGCAGGACAATCGTTACCTAAGATGGATAGCAACACAACTGCAAGCAGCGACAACAGCGGCGGTGTTTCTCTTGAAGATATCAGAAAGATCATGGAAAATGCGCGCCTGCTTCATTTTGTGTGTGCGCCGCTGCCACTGAGCACAGCTATTAAGCCGATGGGGACAGACCAGCGCGCCTTTGACAGGTTGTTCCGGGCGATATCGGCAATGCTCCAGAATCTTGCGGACAGCTACATAGACTATCTCTGCAGCATCGGATACATTGTTGCCCGAAGGTATGAACGAGCACGGCCATGGAAGGAGGCGCTTGCGGGTCTGGGATACTCAGCCGATAGCATTGGGCTGTTTACAGATTCGGCCTTAGGCGAGTCGCAGCACAACTTATATACACACAGTGTGCATTCCGGAGCTGTGCAGGCAACGCTACCGAGCATCCAAGTCCCCGGTGCGTATCTTTTTGCGAACACTGAGCGCTCCAACCTGGTCACTGACGTTGAGGTTTCTCCGGAGATGCTGTCCATCCGCATGCATGCGATGAACCGGTTTACTTCTGAGTGGCGCTCGACTGTTCCTGGGTATGTGCGGTCGGCAGTTATCCCGCGGTCGATCAAAAAATTCACTTCTGAGCTGGCAAAGTTCAAGAAGCTGCTCCATGTCAAGAGCTTTGTGTATGATTTTCAGCTCCGGTATGTGGCATGCATACTCAAGCGCATTGATTCGGATTCCTCACGGCCTAGCGGTGGTGTTGGTGGCAGAGCCGGCGTTGATTCTGGTCCACGTAATCTACTGGAACAGTATGCAATCTACAGCAGCGACTCTGAGCTTGACGACACAGGCGACTCGTCATCGAGCGACGAAACCAGCAGTTCAGAAGCGGATGAAGGCGGGTTGTTTGCGGAAGCCGTCAGTCCGGCTGGCACTGCCGAAGGCAGAAGGATTCGACGGTTACGAAAGCGCACAATTGCACAGGCGCTGTGCGTGCATATTGACTTGACAATATTCCTGCGAGCACTGTCGCAGCAACGGTACTACAGTACGCGGTTTTCGTCGCGGCGTCTTGTGCGTACGCAGTTTTCCATGATGCACCGGGAGATTTACGAATACTTTTTAGACCACAGCAAGCGGTATCATTTTTACACGGAAGGTTGCCGACCACCTTTAAGCAAAGAGGAGCAGTATGGACATGGTAGAGCGATTCCGGTACCTGATCTGTGCTCGGTGAAGGCCCTGCATTCTGGCTGCTACCGGCTGTATGAGGGGGCTTTGCCGGATGGTATGCATCCGCGGAACAATGAAGATGAGGGCGCGGCATTGCTGAGGCCGTTTAGCGATTCTAATGCCTACGGGTGGCCGCCACAGCAGCCGCCATTGCAGAGCGGAGAGCGCTTTCCGCTGCACTTGTCGGAAGCATACGGAACCAGCAGCCGTCCGATCAGTATCCGCAACAGTGTTCAGCGGATTCCCGGTAGCGCCGCGGCCTCTTCGGCGCCCGAGCCAGTGTGGAAGTTGCCACAGCAAAGGAGCACGGCAGAAGACAGTTTACACGGCCGGGGTCAAGCTTATCCATTTGTGGGGTCGGGGCACGACGGCAGCGGCAACCCGAACTTAAGGGCCAACTCGGGCGGATACTCTGGAGTTAGCGTGGCAAGCCGGCGGATGCGCGCAGATGCTGGCAAGCAGGCGGCATCATCGTACGCGCCGGGTTCTCAATGGTCAGACCCTTCGGGTGGAGGCAAGAGCGGCACAGGCTCCGTGAAAGGTGTGGGGCAACGCGTGCCTAGCACGGGGCGAGGGTACGGCGCAGCGCCACTGACGGCGGGACAGTACGTGAGTGTCCTTGCGAGCGAACGACCCGGTGTGCCGCCTCTGGTGCCAAGTCCGCTTGGGGCAGGCGGATCTACGGGCTACGGTGGACAAGGTGTGCATCAGCAGCAGCGCGGGGATGACGGCGGACGGCGTGACAGCAGCACGGCCAGAATGCTAGACTTTGCGATGAGCGAGTATTCGGCACGTAAGATACACTTGCAGAGCAATGACACGTCAGTGCATGTCAGTCTGATGGCGATAGCTCCCGACTGTGACGTCTGTCGCGTAGAGAGCAGTGCAGAGGCGCTGCGGCGCAAAGAGCGGCTACACAGCCATGACCAACAGCCGCGCTACGGCCAACCAGATAGCGCGACCGAGGACTTCCACAAGCACCGGCGGCGGCACCGGCGACACAAGCGCGTGGAAAACTTTGAAGATGAACGTAAACGCAGTCATCGGCACCCGCGTGCTATTGACGACATGAGCATTCTGTTCGGAACACAGAAGGCACGAAATATGCGTGGACAGGGTCGTTCTCATCACCCATATCACGCGACAATGGGCCCAGGGGCTGGCATTGCAGGGCGCGTGGAGCACCGGCGCAGTCACGGGCAGACTCGCGATGATCGCGGGTGGCACGATGTCGGGGCGCCACTGCGGCGATGGATGGCGAGTTTGGAAAGCGACGCTATTGTGGACCCGCAGGCCGACGGGCTTGAAATTAGCGCTCCTGAGCAAGCGGTGGCATTGGGGCAGATCTCGTACTACCTGATTATTGACATGGATCCGCAGACAACAGTTGGGCTTAATAGTCTTAAAACCGATGACCAGCACAGCCGCAACGGCTCGCTGGGGCTTGGCGACAGTGACGGGCACGACGACTCAGCCAAGACAACGGGAACGCGCCGGTGCGCGGGATGCAGCGCAATTGCGCGGGCGGGCGGACACTGCGGCGTGCACCGGGCGCTGCGCGCAGCGCAGGTAGACATGCGCGACTGGGAAAGCAAGGGCGAGGTATGGGCAGCTGAGCCGACAATGTTGATGGATACGTCGACGATTGATCCGGACGCATACGACAGGGAAGATGCAGACGTGCTGCGATGGATTAAACACACTGCCAAGCGCATTATCTCCCACACGGCTACCGACTACCACCGCGACTTTAACTGGTACCGCATCTCTCAACACCTGCAGATGGCCGACCTGCCCGTCGGCCTGGCACCGCGTGACGTCACTGCGCTTCTTGCGTTTGTTGCACGTCAGAGTTGTATTGACGTGGGAGACACCGATCAACGCGTGCAGCGCCTGCTGCGTTTGGACATTTCCGCTATCCGTATCATTGAGAGCCTGCAGCTGCGCATGCGCCATTTATGTATGGAGCCCGCGTTGCTGATGACTACGTTGCAATCCAGTCCGCGCCCCGGTAGCAGCAATAGTAGTAGCAGCAGCAGCAGCAGTGCGCATCAGCGTGTCGGAGGCGCGGTACGCAGGCCAGTCGCGTCCACTACCAGCATTCATGCTACGCCTCCAGCGACTCCCATTGCCGAAACTTCGTTTGGGCTCAGCAGACATTCAACAATCGATCATACCACTGGAGCGGCTGCTGCCCGCGAGCGCATACCGAGCGAGGATATGTTGCAAGCATCTATTGGCTCCCATCCAAAGTTGAACTCTGTCGACACCCACGCGCTGCCCCGTCATCCGCCATGCCCCGTGGTTACCGTGGACGTTCACGGGCGCGTTGTGCGCGAGCGCTCGTCTGCCAACATTGACGCTGTGTTGCGTTTGCTGGCGCCACTTAACTCGCGTCTCAGCCGCAAAGAACTGCTGGACCCGGCTTTTCAGAAGACTCTCAGTCGTTATCTTCGTTTGGACATTGCTGACAGTCCCTGGCTGTGTCGTCTGCACAAATTCCCCATTAGCGTGCCCACCTGCAATTGGTTGTTTGAGGATCAGTCGCTGCAGTCTGAGATGCCGCCTCCTGGCTCTACAGAAGATTCTCGTCAGTTTGGCATTCCGCGCCGCGATGTTGCTGTTTCTGCTGCCATGGGCCAGTCTGTGAACCGCCGAGTGTTGCAGGTGCAGGGAACTCCTACGTACTCAGCTTCCAGTACCAGCAGCTTAAGGAACCGTGATACTCGCGGCCGCCCTGGGGCATCCATTGCTTCGATGGGTATGGACTCGGTTTACAGCTCGCATCAACAGCCCGTAGCCGGTCCGGCAATATCAATTCCAGACGCTTCCACGAGACCTTCGCTTCCCGGCGGTACTACACATCGTAACTCCACCAGACCCTCTGAGTTGCGGTGGGACACAAGCATCGGCGAGCAATCAACGGGAAGTCTGTGCGATTTTACAGATGGCTTTGAAAGGCCGCTGGTTGAATGCCAGCCTGGTACGCTGCTGGTGATCGACCCTGATAATTCCCAGTTTGTCGCGCGTTTGCTGGTGCTCAATCCTTTTGCGCACCACGGCTTCCTTGAGCTACTTTTTGAACGCACAGATAATGGCAATGTCAGGCTAAGTAGGATGCACGCTGTCTCTCGTAGTCGCCGCCGTGATGGGCTCTATGAATACGAGCGCAAACATATCAACATGGTGCTATCAACCATCTCCGCTGTCGTTTGGGACGTGATGACGCAGTCTGATGAATAAGTATCTTTCTTTTTTAATGAAAAAAAAAATCCATAAAGTTTATGAAGATAAACAGAGAGTGTGGCCAGACATGTACAAAGAAAATTTTAATAATAAAAAATGAAACAACTTGGATGAGAGAGAGAGAGCGCAAACGGGAGGGAAGGGGGTTGTTCTATCCATCAGATGGGTCTGGTGTCAGATGAAGCGGTCCTTCGCAGGGTTCTGCTTTTAGCGACAGTAGCACTACGCCAACCGCCAGAAGAACAATGCCAATTGCAATCATTATGATCTGTAATGCTCCGAGAAGACGTAGTTGGTCAAAATAAACCAATGAGCTGAGTAATGCTGCCAGTGAACTACTGCAGTAGCATAGCGGAACGACAGTCAGTGTAGAGCACATGCTTAGTGCGTGCTGAATGTAGTAGAGGTTTGCCAATGCCGTGGCTACTAGTCCTAGAGCAATAGCCAGCGTAAGCGGGTTATTGAGCTGCATGTTTCCGTGCAAGCTCAATAATATCAGCCCAATGCCTGACTTTGCCAGCAGCAGAGTTTGACTGCAGATCAGCCCCGAAACCACTGCCGATAGAAACCCCGAGGCGTAGCGTGCGCGCTGTAGCGATGGTGTCTTTGTCTCTGTCTCTAGCGCTCCTTCTTCCGTGTAAAAGTGTTCTCGGTACATTTCTCCTACTGTATCGTGTTGCGTGGGCCCGCGTGTTGCCATGATGTGTGGTGATGAATCTGTAGTGTCTAATGAATATGTTGTGGTAGATGGCGAACGCAATGCAGTGCGCGACAATAACAACGGCTGTGTCTCTGTGCCAAGGCGTTCAGTTACAGTCGCTAGCAATACGGTAGGTGTGCTCTCCGTCAGTGTTTGGGGTTCTGAGCCTAGTGCCGCAACGGTTGCTGCTGTCTCCTTTCTCCTCTGAAGACTGATGTATCGGCGTCGCCACCATAACTCGATGCTGATCAGCAGCACTACCACTGCAGTATAGACACTGAAAAACATGACGTATGGTCGGCGACGGAACAGACGGAGCAGCTGACCAAGGTCCAGTGGAGGCTCATCAATAGCCCCAAACAACGCCACCAGCCCGCTGCCTGTCACCACTAGCACTGTGCCCATGACATCTGTCTGTACAAAGCTGCTCGCCAGAATAGTCTGCGCAAACACAGCGTTTGCTACCAGTCCGACTGCTGCCAATGGCGCTGCCACGAACACAGGAAGCATGCTCAAAGCTATTGTTGGTGGTACCGTTGAGCTAACTAGATACAACAGCAATCCAAATTGCCATTGTCGATTTCGCCATAGTTTGCGTTTGTTGTTACCGCTGCTTGTATGTGCCTCTTCCTGCATATGTGCTCGTTTCTGAAGTGTCATTCCTAGAGAATGACCGACTGAACCTGCCACTGAGGCTGTCACTCCAAGTAGCACCCGTCCATGCATTGTTGTAATGAAAATAAGTGTTAAATGTTCTATGTGTAATTTAGAAGTAGAGGTAAATTTTACTATTTTTTTTTTTTTTTGCTTTTGTAAGTTTCTATATTCTAATAGGAACAAGAAGAAAAAAGAATAAGGCTTTTATTTTATTTATTTTTTTTGTGAAAGAAATGCCTCCAAACCTGCCCACACGCGATAGAGCACTGTGACAGAATGTTAGTGTGGAAATTGGAAACAAAAGAGAGTTCCACAGATCAGTTTCTATTTTTTGTGTCATTATGCAAGTGCAGCCAAGCCTCTTCACGCCCAAATATTTTTTTAAGTATGGCAATGGTGATCTTGGCATATGTTCGATGGAGAAGCCATTGTTGCGAATGAAATAAATGCAGCTGAGAAAGTGGCCTAGAACATACAAGAATAGGGTTGATCTACGAAAAAAAAAAACCCCCCACGCATTTAACTACTAGAAACATCGGTACTCTAAAATTATTCTTGTGCGATGACGTTTCTTTTTTTCAAAAACAATCATATCTTCAACCACTACCTTTTCTATTGTAACGTAAATTATACATGATCTCAATATAATTTTGGTTATTTCGACACTTGCTTACATCCACCACTATATACTTTTATATATTTGGTTATAAAACATGTTTATGGATGTGCTTTTTAAGCGTATGTATTGCTATACTCGTGGTTACAGAAAATAAATGTATAAAAATAAGTAGTTATTCTTCTTGATCAATTTCTAGCTCCGGACCAAGCTCACTCTCAGTAGAGCGCTCAAGTAGAGGGCG